>OOFC01014114.1:33781-63383 GCA_900323345.1 Pseudochromis fuscus
GACAGTGTGACGGTGATACAGTGAGAATGATTTATGTTCATCTGAAGGGTGGGGTTGAGGAGGGGGGTAGACGGGAATGAGGGGCCTCCCCGTTTGAAGTCCCTTGCAGCTGTGAATTATTTTCCCTTTGATTCACTCAGCTCCTCTACTAGATGAAGAAGGGTGAGTGAGTTTGTGTGTGTGTATAAATGTGTGTGTGGTGTACACTCTGGGGGGTTGCGGGGTGGGTCGCAGACCATGGGAGTCTCCTGAGCGAGGAGGCTGCACCGGCTGGAATGCATCAACTTCAGCAAGAAAAGTAGCCGTGTGTTTTAATCATATTTTGCCTCATTTCTGTATTTTCCTTTCCTCCTTCCCTCCTGTCCTCCCTTCCCCTCTTCCCTGCTGATTTCATCCTCCCCCTCCACATCTCCTCTCCACACAGACCCCTTCAGTCTCGGAGTCTGATTGTCTGTTATGTCAAATAGTTGTTCACTCCCTCCTCGTTCTTTCTCTGTCTTTCTTGAAACAGGGCCATCTCCCACCCTCTAATTTCACCCCTTTATCTTTTTTCTCTCTTTCATTAAAATCACATTTACCTTTTCCTCTTTTAAGTGCTCGAGATGAAGCGGCCTTTCTTTTAAATTCTGTTGTTTTGTGGAGAAACAGAGAGATTATATACATCTTCAGATCTTTGATATTTGATATCGTGCGATGGTTTTGCAGGAGAAGGGGCACATGATGTGGTCAGAGGAAGACAGATATTCACATCTGGAGAGAGAGTGGTGTGTGCCATGAAGGGCCTTTTTGGCGTTGCAGTCCTGTGGGAGATGTGATAAATGTCCTCCTCTGCTTCCTCTCTCCTCCACACACCGCCTGTGATAACCCCACCCACCCACTGGTCCAAGTGTGTGTGTGATGTTAAAGCAGAGGGCAGCAGCAGGTTGTCTCCTTGTCTGATATTCTGTCTTCATCTTTCTTTGAATGTTATTTTTTCTTGCTTTTATTTCTGAAGACAGGTAGACAGACAGAAAGATGGAGACACATGAAGCTTCACCTCCTTTCCCCTCTCCACATTTGTAGCATCTCAAAAGTTTTTTTTTTCTGGGCAACAAGCACTGAGTGTCTCTCCTGCCTGAATTCCCTTCTGACAGATGAATTGCCACCCAACCCTGCCTTTTTCCACCCCTCATTTTCCAAAAACACACATGCATTTGTATTTATTTTTGCTCGATTTTGTCACTGTTCCAGTTCACAATGGCCTGCGGTGCACATCCACATCCCCGCTGTGTTTTCCTTGGACGGCCGGAGCAAAAATTTCCCCTCCATCATGCTCTCATCAGCGCTCTGTGCTGAGGGAATTCCCAATTAACCCGACAGGGACAATTGGCTTCACAAGGAAGGCTACAGAGACACTGGGGACAAACCAAGGGGGTGCACTTCCCAGAGCCCCCTGCCTCACCCCAACCCTCTGGATCGGATATCATTCCACAGCCACTCAGGGGACTCTTTCTCAGGGTCCTGGCTTTCTAGGGAGTTTAGAGTGGTTTGATTTATACAAAGAGAGTGTGGGGCCCCTTGTCGTAGCATGGGGGTCTCTTTCTGATGTATGTTTTATGTGGGAAGCCATTGACTCTGTGCCAGATAGGGAGCCAGCGATCTTTGTGAAGAGGTGAAGAAGTGGATAAAAATTGACAAACACATAAAATATATGAGAGACGACCTTCATTGCTTCCCTTGTAGCAACAACACTTTCCCATAACGCAAGAAACAGGAAGCAAGACAGAAAAGGAGAAAGTGACACATTGTGCTCGGCATCGGCTGTTTGAAACAAAGTGTAGGACAGATATATACATGTAGAGACAAATATTTGTGTCAGTGTGTGTGTGTATGTGGATAGTAGCTCCTGCAGGGAGTGTTTTTAACCCTGCTGTGTGAGGGGCAAGGAGACAAGCCTACTGCTGGGCCTCTCGTTAAGAGCGCCCATTGCTTCATTCTTCTGTCAATAGCTGTTTGTTTGGCCAGAAGAGTTTGTGTATGTGTGTGTGTGTGTGTGTGTCAGTCATTCGGATCAGCGTCAGGGGTAAGTGTCAGACGAAGCCTCCTCTTTCAGATTCCTGCTGGCTACTTCTGAAGCCCCCTCAGCTCAGACATTCCCGTAACCAACGGCAGCAGAGTCGTCCTCGGAGACAGCTGCATCTTTCATCTCTCTTCCGCTCGCTCCTCCTCTCCCTGTTTTTCCATCAGATAATTTGATTAAATATTAGCTGTGGTTTTCTGGGAAACTCATGTCACTCTGTGATGCTGCCTGCGCTTTTAGTTTAGATAACAGTGAACCTCTGATAACTTCTCTGTCCATTCTGTCAGTGTTAGTGTAATAAATTTCCCCAGTGGGTAACCCAGAAACTAAATGTTAATAGGTAACACATGAATGTCATTTAATGCACGTCATGATCACGGTCAGTCCCTCTTCCCCCTTTCTTAAATAACCCTCTCTGTTCACACACACACACTCACACGCCCTTGTGTTTCCAAATGAGAGTGATGGTTCATCTTCCTACTCTTCCTTGCTCTGGCCTTTCACCCCTTCTCGCTCTCTGTCAGGGCCCAGTAACAGCAAACACACCACCACTAACCCAGACACCATTGTCCTCTGTTTGCTCTCTACATACCTCCTCTGCTGGCCTGCCCTCTTTTCACTCCCTTTCTTCTTTTTCTTCCGTTGCAAAGGAGTGGCCGCTCGGTTTCAGCCACACTCGATGACTCTCCGGTCCTTGTTACAGCACTGTCACGAAGCTGCTCTCCCTGTGTGACAGTATACTGTGTTTTATCAGACAGCGATTGGTATGTTCATTTGTCTGCATGACTAACTCACCGCCAAGAGCCTGTCTTGGCGGTATGCCCTCGTGGGATAGACGAAGAAAGCCTCTCATCAGTTTTGACCCTGAGTGTGCGTGTGTTAACTTCATACTGACCACAAAACGGTGTTGTTCATAACACCAGTGAATGCTCGGAGATTGTCAGCCAATATCCTCTCTCGTGCAGTGACTAGGATAGGTGAAGCGGGGGATATTGTTTCCATGTGGCCCCCAGGCCCTCAGTGGTGGATAAGGAGGTTACCTGCCCTTGGCACTCAGATCAGAGAGGGAAAAGGCATGTGGCCACTTCCCCTGAGTTACACAACGAGATCATCATAACCTCCGCGCAACCTTTTCTGCTCAGCTTTCATCAAAGCTTTAGTCAACATAGCGTGTTCGCAACCCTCCGAGGATCGGTCGTTTTTAGCTGCTGGGTGGGAAGTGGTGGTCTAAGCCTTAAACTTAGAGGGTGTTACCTGGAAGGAAAGGAAATTCCTGCATGTCATTTTGTCTGTTAAATTGGAAATTGTTGCTTTCTGGGGTTAGATTAGACCAAGTAAACTTTCTTGCATGCATGCTGAGCAACACTTTTCCGAACCCTTGAAGAAATGTGGTTTAAAACCAACATGTTGGGACAAGGTGAAGGAGTTTAGGTGTGTGTCTGTCTGGATGTGGATGCTCCATGCCTGGAGCAGGGAGAATCTCCCAGCTTCTCTTCTCCTGCCAGGGTAAACCTCCTCTGGGGCTTAGGGCATACAACACTCCCCCTACCCTCAGCCATTGTTGGAGTTGCTCAGACCGTCATACACTCCATTCACACCAAATCACGAGCCCATAGAGTACACAACAAATGGAAAGCAATGCTTCACCCTCTGAGGAATGCTGCCGTCATACTTCAAACACGGCAAGGAAAAGCAGTGACTGGGTTTTATTATGAATTGGTTTACGGATGTGTCATCACTCACAGAAATACGCCTCTTGACGTTAGCGAATAAGCAAAAGAGTGCCTGTATTCAGTGACGCACGGGGGAAGAGTAATGATGGTGCCAAAGCCTGATCTGTAACTAACCTTTTCACTCTTCCTCTCCTCAGGTTGCCAAGGTGGAGTACGTGAGGAGGAGACCCAAGCTGAAAGAGGTCTTCGTGCGGTTAGAAGACCACCTTGAGTGTGTGTGCACATCACAACATCACGTGGTAGAACACTCAGATGCAGAAACAGGTAAATAAGGATCTGGGATTTATTTTTCATCAACTTAAATAATGCTCCAAAATTGCGTCTTTGCAGAGACATCAGCTTGAAGGTGATTTCGAAAGCTGAATCCCTTCATTCTCATGCATTCTCCTCTCGTGCTTCTTCCTCATGTCTGTCTGATGGCCTTTTCTCTGTCTGGCTTTGCACTCCATACCCCTTTTCCATGATTGCTCCCAAATAGACAAACACACCTTTGAGGTGGCCCGCTGTTGCAAAACTGTACAGCTTGTGTGTTTGTACCTTGTCAGAGGAGGACGTGTGTGTGTTGAAGTGTAGACTTGTGTGTTAAGGGAGGGTGTCCAAAGGCTGCTTGGCATGACTGCAGGTAAATCCTCCAGTGCCTTGATCTGAAGCCTTTCTCTCCCTGGGAGAAGATAAGCGCTGTAATGTGTGCTGATAAGGCATCTGAAGTATTTATAGTGTGTTATATCTTTGCACTCTCTGCTTCTGTCCCTGGGCTGTTGTGGCTCTTTTCTGTATCATAAACCCTGCTTCTTGCTTTTAACCCTCCTTCCTATCCACCCTCCCCGACTTTGTGTTTTCAGGCCACCGTAGGGCTAAAGGTAAAAAAAGGAAACCTAAAAGGCTAAGGGCCAGCAAGGACTTATTGCTGACATAATAGGGTTGCTCTCATTACCCAAAGTCCACTGGAGAGCTGTGAAGGGAACAGGTAGGACTTAGGCACTGTAGCCTTCTCTCATCTTCTGGTGCTGCACTGGCCCAATCAGGGTACAAAGAGGGCCTGCCAATCACCGTCACCAATCACATCACAGCCAATCAGTGCGAGAAGAGCAAGGGCTAAGGAGTATCATGCTCTGAGCCCCAATGCTGCATGTGGAGTTTGTGGCCTGCTGAGCATGCACACTGCATATATCTGTTTTGTGACACAACATTGTGCTTGCGTACACTAATTTTGATGTAATATACAGGAAAACTGCAACGGTTTGTCTTGTTTCACTTCTTAAAAGGCACCATTTCTCTTTTTATGCTGTTATTTTCCTTCACTTTATCATCCTGTCTTCACCCTGTATAAAACAGGTTAGGGAGTTTTTTGTTGTTTTGTTTTTTAAACAATATTTTTTTGTCTTGTTCTTTACTTTGGGCACAAAGAAAATAACACACATGTGCAGTAATGTGACTGGACATAATAAATGTCTGATTACTGTCTTTAAAATTTGGAGAAACATGATTCAGGACACTGTGGGTTTTGTGTGTTTTGTGTCAGTTTATTTGAAATGCATGAAAAATTGATCAAATTGGGCTCTAAATCCAAAAAAATCGAATTAAGTGATGATGTGTTAAAGTTGCAATACTAATCTCAGTGTTGTCTCTGCCTCCCACAGTGGATGTGAGGTGAGACCAATCAGAACAAGGGACTTCAGCGTGGGAGGGACCTAAACAGTGGAGGCCACTGACAGGACACCTGCTGTCCTCTTCCCCATCGCGATTCAACCTTAAATGAACAAACTTTTCCATAAAGTTGAGAGACTGAAAAATAGACACAAGAGAAAAACAAATAAGATGCCAAAGGTGCTTTTTTTCAACAATAACCAGTGATGATCATTTCCTCTGTGGTATGCCACCTACCCAGACAACTGAACTGTGCTGCTTAAGGAGACAAGAGAAGATGTCGTGGAGCTCAGGCAGAGCACGAAGAGGCCGAAGGGAGATGAAGAAAGGGATTTCTGTTGAACATTTTGACAAATCTGTTTGAACAAGGCACTCAGCAGAAATGACCACGATACAGTTGGATCACACTTTCATGGGAATCCAGTGCTCCAGCTCAACATAACTGCCCTGCCCTGTTGAAATGACTCTTGCATACACAGGAACAAAGAAAGAGAGATATAGGAAAACAGTGGGAAGAAAAAAGAGATAGAAAGATGGAGTGTGTTTTATTTTTTCAAAAGACTATGGAGCATTTTGCGATATTGGAAGCTTGCTCTGAGTAAATCTTCTCTGAGACTGCTGGTTGTCTGTGACTTGGCCCTCCTGTTATGTACAGTTAAATTGCAAAAGGAAGTTGCGCCGCTACTTACAAACTATTTATATGTGTGGACGTTTGCTTTCTGTCCCTTCCAACACAATAGAAAGAACAAATACAGTGTTTTTTTTAATGATTTTGCAGACATGCAAGAGCCTGTGTGGGCCGGTTGTTTGTAACCATCAGCATCACAATCTCAGTGTCATTTTTTTTTTAGTTGTTTTTCTTGTCAGCCATGTTTCTTATTATATTGCAGTATATCTGATTGATGTCAACTCTTGTATATGGTTTGGATATATGTGTGCAAGGAGGAGATGTGAGAGTCAGTACAGGAAGATGCTTTATTTTTGTTATGAAATATATTATGCATACTTATATACAAGCAGGAAATATGTTTATTTCTTTTGTCGTGGTTGAAAATTTGTCATTAATCCATTGGGGGGAAAAATGCAAAAATGTGGGCGGGGGCTCGAATAGGCTGTAAAAAGGTTAGTAAATAGGAAGGAGTGAAGAACAGAGTAGCTCAGACATGGTAACTTCATAGTGAGTGGTAGCATACTGTAGCTTACACTATGCATCATGATAAGCACTACCCAATCCTTTATATAAAAAAAAAATTAGCATTTCACACAAACATGCATCCATCCCAACAGAGCGCGTCTATGCCAATCACATAAGTACACACTCATGTTACAGCAACTTTGATGTGTTTAACTGGGAGGTGGTAGACACGCCGTGTGTGTGCATTTCCTCTGCTACATGGGGCTGTGTTTCACTCATATCACTGCAACGTTGATAAGAAAGATGCCCGCCCAGTCTGCTTCAGAAGCACACATGCTGCGCCTGCAAAGAGCAAAGTCCACCGCAAAGAGTGAATGAGCGAGCACAGCAAATCGACAAGTGCATGAATGGGCTCCTTGTTTAGTTAGGCTTTACTCCTGTGTTGACAGGAGAACAAATCTGTGATCGCTTCACCCTACCATCAGGATAAATGATGATGAGCACTCTGAGGTGGCCTGTACCTGTGTGCCAGTTGAGGAAACTTGTTACCACCTGACCAGTTGCTATAGCAGCAATGAATGTGCAACTAGGGCAGCATCGTGCAACAACCACCAGCCCCTAACTCTCTATCTTATGGGATTTTTTTTTAACAAAGGTGAAGGTGCCGCTGTGCAGTGAATCAAGTAAAAGTCGAATGAGAAAAGTGACTGACTGTAGCATGGCCCTATCAGCTACTGCTAAGTCGCTGACATCACATCACACACCCAAAGCCCACCTGTGAATGAATGAACCACGACTTGACTGGTGCTATATTTGTAAGACTGATGTTTCACCACTGTTCACATCCAGATTTACATCTTTGTTCGTAGTAAATCAGGGACCATGCTTAGAGCTATTTGATTACAATACAACACAATGCCATCATGCTATCACTAAGCCTTCACTATTTTTTCTTTGGAGCTTCCTTTGGATAAAGACAGCAGTAATCATAATTTATATATTTATGTTTTCAACAATAAATATATTTCTGCTTATAAAATTTGTTCACTGGATGTTGAGTCGCATAAATTGTGCCTTGTGTTGCTAGAATAATATTTACGGAGAGGTAGAAGAGTCCGAGCACTAAAGACAGAGCGTCTCAAGGGCGCAAAAGTTATGCAGTGTGTTCGAAGAAAAGCAACCTAGAGGTTCGAGGGACCCTGTTCACCAGAAAACAACTCACCTGCTCCTTCCCAGGGGTTTATCTAAGTAAATGTATAACGTTCAAAAAGAAAAAAGTACAGATTATGTGAGCTCAAAAGAGAGAGCCTGCATGTGTTGGTGATGCTGCAGCAGGCACGACATAAGTTTGATGTGAGGTTGGTGGTGTATACAGGAAATGTGAGCTTTTCCAGGCTTGCAGGCTGAGCAGGAGCTGGGCTTTATTCCAGGATCCACCAGCAGCAGACGGTAGGTTCTGGGGGCTTTATTACTTTTCCCCGAGCAGCTCACCCTAATCCCAGGGCTAAGGGACATGAAAGTCCCTCTCCTTTGCACTTCCCAGTCAAACGCCCCGCTTATTACCTCAGGAGGGAGCCAGATAAAGAAAAGCAAAACATGAAAGAGAGAGAAGATCAGAGAGACAGCAGCTCGGTTAGCCGCTGGAACAGGGGATAAAGTCAATAAAGTAAAGATAAAAGGAAGAGCAGAGGCTTGATTGATTTTATTGTTTTTATCTGACATGCACAGCTTTATTCATAAAAGTGGGGGGAGGGCTGAAGTGAGGATTTTGAATAGCGTGTTCAGTGTACTCAGCATGCAGGAAAAAGAAAGCAATATGTCACGGTGGGGAAAAAGGAGGAGGAGCGGGAATACCCTGAGGAGCGAGAGTGAAATGGGACAGAGACAGACGGGAAAACTGAAGAAAAGAGGGAATGAAGTGGACTGAGGATGTGGGTAATCACCACCACAGCAAGAAGGGGCAGACAGGGCAGTGCTTAAGTAGACATGCTTTCATAAATAATGCCAAAGGGGCACGAGGGGGCAGGTGAGGTGTGAAGAGTGCTGCTGAAGTGGCTTTACCTACGAGTGTGTGAGAAAGTCTGCAAATGTGTCCATGCAGCTGAACAATACAAAGAAGGTCTCCTGGTGTGAAACATGGACCACAGGAATTCTGGGTTGTTGCAGAAAGCAAACTGTGGTTTGACTACCCACAATGCACAGGGTCAGAGTTCAGGGTTCACAGGTCTTTTGGGGATGTTGCTGGTGGTTCAAAGTGATGGGTGAATTGTAAAGTTTTAATTATCTCCCTGTAAAAAGATCCTACTTTTCAAATCAGATACTTTTGGTAAACTTCATGTGGGTACAAAACTTAAAGCACCTGATGTAAGTAAGAAAAAAAAGACTATTTCCCTCCAAGATTACAGATCTTTTAACATTTGGTTCATTGCTTTCCTCCCTCCCCCATCCTCCTCTTTCCTATTCCCCTCCATGTTGCCCTGTTATGTTTCTCCTTTCTGCCCCAACCTGTGGCCTCTGGGTTTTGAGGAAAGGCAGAGGTGGCCTTTGAAGATGGCGACAGCCAAGTTTGTCCGGGGCCACAGCCATGAATGCACTTCTTTGTTGTCCGCCGCTCTCTCACGTCTTCATATCCTCCCCCTGCTACACTTCTTATCCTCCCTCCGCCCCCCACAAACTCACACGGACACGCTCGTTCCCTCGCCGGGGCCCCTTTTGCACAAATGACCCTGCTAATTATGTATTTAAGGTATTTGGCTCCTGTGAAAACAGCTTTGGGTTAGCGGTGGAAGGTGGTGGGGGCGGTTGGAGAGAGGAAGGTAGGGACGTGGTGTGGTCCATGGTCTCATGGCTATCATTACTGCCCAGCGTTGAATGTAAACACTGGATTAGGGCAGCGGGGGCTGATTCAGGAGAGGGGTGACTGAGGTGGTGGTGGTCGCTTGTGCTTCTGAGTTCTGGTCTCTGGTTTCACCCCTGGGTGGTAGTCCCACAGAAACCTTTCTCCCATACACACACAACTTACCTCACACAGGTAATGGTTTGCAGTAGCACAAGAGGGACAACATGGGACATAAATCCTCCCTGACCTTCCCTCTTTCCAACATTGTTTGTGTGAAGGCCAGTTTGCCTTTAATGTGACAACTTATGGTGAAGACCAACTGAACATAAAGCGATGCAAAAAGCAACAATATACCAAAAATCTGACAACAGAAAAATGAGGTGGTGGGTCTTCACCATTAGACCTCCTTAATACCCAGTTGTTAATACTGTCTTATTGCTTTTCTGTGTTGAAATGTTTTGTCACAGTCCAATCACCTGCCTGAGACACACATCAAACGATTGGGTCCATCATGTCTTGAACAGCCCCCAAAGGACAGCTCTGAAACTGGACTGTTCCCCTGTGGATGCCCCACAGGAGGGGCTGTCTGATCCCACTGATAAACTGGAGATGGACCGTATCTTTCTGACACAGACCCCTCTCACAGCAGCACTTCAACACTCCCCTTATCAAGTATTTTCAGTCTTGAGTCCTGCAAACACAAGTGATCACATTCTCCCGTGAGACAAATCTCAATCATCAAGTCAAGTCATCAAATGAAATCTGGCAAAAACACACAGAAAACTGCCCTAATCCATTCAACCCGAATGCACACAAGGTTTACTGGCAGGGTGAGGGAATTAGTTTTTACTTCCTCTCAGTCAAATCCATCTGTATCTCTTTTAATTGTCCGTGCTGGTGTCTGTGTGCAGGTTGAAAGAAAGCCTGGAAATCAGACTGATCCATAAGTACACAACTTGATTATTCTCTAAGCAGCATCTGACTGAAGCAAACCTGGAAAGGCCTCTGTCAGGTCTTGTTAAATGCACAGAATAAAGAAGCAAGAGAAGCAGGGAGCCGAGGAGGGCGTGGCCGAGGAGCTACTGAGAGTGTAGAGGTCTCTGGAGGGAGATAAGTCAGGACCTAATGGGAGCTGAAGTCTGTATGTGTTGTAATTACAAAGGGAGATGCATGGAGTCGTTGCCTCGGCTGTATGTGTGTTTGTGAGAGAGGTCGAGTGTGTGAGCATGCACGTTTTCCGATGGGAGCGGAGCTGGGGAAGCCAGTTTTCCTTTGCACATCAAATAAATCAAAAGTCTACAATTAGAAAGAAGGAGTGAGCAGTGTTTGGTTTGTGGGAAGAGAGGAAGAAAGCTTGGAATGTGTCACTGCTATTGAGGAATGAGGACTGTGTGCATGTGTGTGTACGTGCACTTTTGTGTGTGTACAATTATATGTGTGAGGTCGGGAGTAGCCGCCCCAGCCAACATTCTTGGGCCGGCAGTATTATTAACTGTGGTGTAACCATTATCAGTGTTTACTTTGATCTAACCACCGTCAGAGGAGTAATGGACTCAGCTGAACCTCGCCTCTGTCTCTTTTTCCTTTCAGAGATTCTTGTCTTTATTTAAATGTCCGGGACGTTCTTTACCTCATTATTTTCAGCACGAGATGGACTGGCGAGCTAAAGGGAAGCTCCATTAAGATGCTGACTAAGTTGTGTGTGTATCCAACACACATCATCACAATCTCTGCCTCTTGATGAAAGCTCTTGAGTTTGAAGTGAGTGATTTTTTTTTTCTGCATCCCATAGTTCAACTGTGTGATAAGACCACCTAGTTTTACAGCCTCGCTACAACACTTGTTAGGAAACGTACTCTCACACACACGCTGCTGTCTTATCTTTAAAGGAACAGCATTGTCAACAGACTGGACACACACACACACACACACACACACACACACATACACACAAAGACTGTGTGCTGACAAAAAACATGGTACATTAATGTAGGACTCTGAACCTTGGTGTGTGTGTGAGTGTGTGTGTTCCTGCAGTTTTATGTTCAGACTGTGGGAAAGACTTAGGGTATAGCCGCCCTCCTACGTGTCTGATGGGGGTATGATGAGAGCATCACAACAGAAGTCACACTGTTCACGCCGGCTGGCAGGTGGCAGACGCACCTGGTGCTGAAGGTTAGGAGAACACCCACAAATCTTTACCGGTAAAGAAAGATTAATAATGCACACATGCAGCACCTATTGTTAAACTGGTGTTATAGACCTTTTCATGCCAGATATTTTGACTTGACTTGCAGGTGCAGCTTATGACATTAATTAAAGGCGCACCAGTCGGGCGAGATGCAGTGGGAACCTGAAACCTGCACATGAAAGAGTCACATTTCTGTCCACCTGATAAATTTAAGTTTAAGTAAATTTAAGATTCCTGAGGATATTAAAAGCCTCCTTAGCTGCTAAATGCTTGGATCGGAGCAGATAGAGTACAGTGGGATTGTAAAGCCTTTTGTCACGCTGAAATGACTTTTTCTGATAATTTTCCTCACTCTCCATTCCCAGGAACTAAACTAGAAAAACACTCTGAGAGCGCAGACCTCCACCAAGCACTGTTAAGGCCAATTGCTACTTTCCGCGTCTGCATGTCCGCGTTGGTGCACGAGGGTCCGCGTCACGTAAATGTCATGGAACACGTCAGGAAGCGCTCGAGCGGACAGGCGCGGAGGCGTTGGCGTACAGCTCCGAAAATCTGAGTGCGTCGCCTGGGCGTGGAGGGCGCAAGCAAATGCACTGTGCTTGCGCTAGCATATCAAGATGGATGCCTCCGAGGAGAATCCTTAAAAAAATTCCTGGATCCAGACGGTGTGGCGGATCACCCCCAAAATTAAATCAGTTCTTCCTTTTCCCACTTCCAACATATCCTGAAAATTTCATCCAAATCTGTCCATAGGTTTTTGAGTTATCTTGAACACCAGCAAAAACATAACCTCCTTGGCGGAGGTAATAAGTTGCAGATGTTCTGGGTATATTTCCCAGAATGTTGAGCTGTTCCTTAACTAACTGTATGTGTTTCCAACTGTGTAAACAGATGACCATGCAGGAGTACAACATGCTCCAGGAAGAAGAGGATGATGAGGACTTTTTGCAGCATTACCGTATGCAGCGCATTGAAGAGATGCGGCGCCAGCTCTGCCGTGGCAAGCGTTTCGAACAGGTGTATGAGCTGAACAGCGGAGAGGACTTCCTAGAGGCTTTAGACAAAGAGGACAAAAGCACGCTGGTCATGATCCACATCTACGAGCCGGATGTCCCGGGCTGCGAGGCCATGAGCGGCAGCCTAATGTGTCTGGCTCAGGAATACCCTCTGGTGAAGTTCTGTAGCGTGCGCAGCTCGGCCATCAGCACCAGTGCACTGTTCAGAGACAGCGCCCTGCCCGCTCTGCTCGTTTATAAAGGAGGGGACCTGATCGGCAACTTTGTGCGGCTCACAGACCAGCTCGGGGAGGATTTCTTCGCCGTTGACGTGGAGGCTCTGCTGCAGGAGTACGGCCTGCTGCCCGACAAATCCCCCGTCGCCCCAAAGACGATCCGCAACGGAGCCATCATACAGAACACTGTGAGCGACGAGGACTCTGATCTCGATATTGACTAGATCCATGGTAATATCTAACCTGCATTACATGCTTGGGAAAACGTGTGTACACAGTCTGCGTGGACTATAGATCATTTGTGTGTGTGGACCCCCTGTAGTGATGTCAGACGGAGCCATGATTGACATGTTAACACTCACACAGCGACACACAACCAGCATTGAAGCAAAGACAAAACACAGACACCACAATCCAGCAGGTTTCATCATATCATTCCATCATAAACATGAGTTATATTTAATAAGAGTAAATATTGCTACTGTAGGGGTCAGAATATGTTTTGTTTGACAACTATTTATTTGTTGTGTTCACGCACATTTCCTTTTTGTTTGTTATGTTTGTTTGTGCATTCCCACTGCATTATTCATGTTTCATTCTGCAGAATATAAAACCTTCAACCCAAACTGACCTGTAGTTTATTTTATAACTTTTATATGTGCTGTACCATTTCAAATAGCGAGGAAAATAAACTGTAAACTGTTTGGACTCACTGCCTGTTGTATTTTTATTTACCAGTGTCATCCAATGCAGGAAGTTGTCCTAGGAAGATTGATCACTATTTATCTACTAATAGTGGATCAAAATAATAAATGTAATAGACACTAATTATCATCTGATCTTGCAGTTAGCTTTATAACACAGTTTTACATTAAGGGAATAAAGGAACAATTATCCCTATTACTTATAATGAGTGTTTTAACAAAGACAGTTGTGACAGAGAATCAGTAGGTGGCGGTACAACACCACGAGAAGAAGAAAGCCGTAGGTGCAACATCAAAAGTGAAGTCAATGCTAAAGTGCAATACCACTGATGGCCACTTGATGCTGACTCCAAAAAACTCCAATTAGCTTCAATTCAAAAATGGTCATTTTCCATTATGAAATATTCAGTCAATATATTTTTCCACAGGTCATTCTGATGTCATTAGCTAAAGTCACCTCTTCTTCTCAATAATCTGATGGTCCATCTGAAAATCATTTCATCAATAAGTAGATATTTAGCTTCAAACAGAGGACGATTTAGAGGCGTGGTTAGTTTGATTGACAGGACTTTAATGAGACCACCCCTGAACTCCAGTCTCATTCACATTGGACAGTGTCCTCCGGTTCAAGGATCAGACCCGCCTCCTCACTCCACCCTTCATACCCAAATATGGTCACTTCTGGTTCCAAAGAGTCCACACAGTAACAGGTGACATCATGTTAGCTTTGTCTATTCTATATCCAGTCTGTGATACAAACTGACTAACTTGGGTCAAAATCCATAACTGTCACATCTTAATGAATCTTGTTGACAATACAGGATGATAACATCTACGATCAGAGAGCACAAACCTGTGTGAGGGTTGCCTCACTTATCTCAAAGTGCTTTCCACGTTGTCATTGGAAGCTCAAGCAGTTACAAACTCAACAAAAACAATCCACAATTTTAATATTTATGTTTTTCAAAATTAAGTCAACAGCAGTTTAGTGGTTTCATCCCATTTGTAACCATTTACTAAATGTGTACAAATTAGACAATTCGTCAGGATTAACCTGCTACAGTTCACACCAGCATCAAGTTTCCAGTTCAGCAGATTTCCCAGAGGTGATTTGTCGAACACAGAGTCAAAGGTCAACTCATCCAATCCTGGCTCGATACTCACTGCAAACAGGAAGAGCCGGGGGGGTTGCTAATCCCTGACACGACATGACAACACATCACTGTTCAATTGAATTCAATTACACTGTGTGGTTTGCACTCATCCCCACTGGCCACAGCCTGACTTTGTTTAAATAAATAAATAAAGTGAGAGCTGCAGTTCTGACATCAGGCTAATGTAGCCTACAAGCAGCTGATCAGCAGCAGGGTGAGAGAGGGTATCAGCAGCAGGAGGGCGGCGTCTCGGGGGAGGGCCGTCGCTGAGCCGTGAAGGTCGTGTTCACAGAAGGTGTGCTCCAACAGGAGATGGGTTTCTGCGCTGATGCCTGACGGAGAGAAGGAAACACTGTCACACACGCTTTATTTAGCTCATTAACAAAGTGTGACCCCTAACTGCAGCCGACTTCATGGCCAGGAAATCAATGCTTAATGATGGTGTGGCCTCAATGCAGCAAGCACAACCTGACCTCACTGAAAAGTTTCATCCAGCTGCAGAGATACACACCGTGCTGTGACCACTCGTCCCAGAGGTGCTGGATGTCCTCATCATGATGGTCGTGGTGTTCATGATGATCCGGGTCTATGCAAAGAATTATGGCACAATGCAGATAAATGCAGGAGAACTACGTTACAAAAACAGGGTGTAGATAATTGAGCCATCTGGGTTGATGTAAAAATAAGTAATTGTGAGTGTAATAGAAACAGCAGGGAAAGGATGAGAGAAACACAAACAGAAGAAGAAAGGAAACAGCTGTTTTCACCCTGAACAATAAAACATTGTAAGATGGCTTCTGGGATTTGTTATGCATCATACTTCTTGAGATTAGATTCTTTTTTTAATTAAGTTTTAAAGCTCTGTTTACACACTGTTAAAGATAAAATGCATGTGTGTACCATATGATAGTAATTCAAATTAAAACAGAGGTAAGAATCAGTGAGAATAGATTTAAAGAATAAAGTTTTACTACTTTATATCAGAAAATATTTAATAAAGTTTTTTTTTAAATTGCAAAACTCATATTCTTAGTAATGAGTTTCAAGTTCTTAATTAAAAAAATGGTGAATCCCTCAAAGAACACTGTGGACATTATTTTCAGTAAAAAAAATTAGTTAAATTGGTATTTCTGTTTTTACTCATTCCTGAATCTACACTGTAAATATAAATTATAAAGACAACTTAGTACCGTTTGCGTGATGCCACAGCATCCGTTTGAGTTCCCTCAGGGCCTGCGTGAGGTTCTCCAGCTGGTCGTGGAGGCGGATGTTCTCCTCTATCAGCGTGTGGATCGTATCCTGTAGTTCAAAGCTCTGACTCTCAAGCAGCAGCAGGATCAGGGGCGTGAAGAGAAGCACTGGCCTTAGTCCCCTCATAGCCTCTATCACATCTTCACAGACCCTGATCCATTCCTGTTATAATATGTACATCCAAATCCCTGGTGGAGGGGATGTGCTTCAGTGTAGAAATGATCCGTGCAGGATTCTTTATCAGCTTAAACTCATTGGGGGTGGGGGGGTGATAACAGTTTCTTTCCAAAGCCATGAGTGGAAAGCTGCCAGTGGGCTGCTTTAAAATCTATCCAATATTTCCACATCAGTGACCACAGCAGCAGAGGGACTGTGTGCTTCAATTGGATCTTCTTCAAATGAAAATGATATGCTTGCTTAATATTTCCAACTATAAATGTATTTAAAAAGCTGCACCGACAGACATCCTCCTAGAGTTAAATCAGATGCAGCTCATTTCTCCTGCAGGTAACACATATTCATCATACCTGGACAACAGGGGGCAGTGAGGTCAAGAGGATGGTTGGAAACAGGTGTTCCCATTGATCCATGTAGAAACGTTAAACATATATAAATAACACTGCTTGTAGTCGTGAATGAACATCTACATTTCAGATCAACACCCTCTAAAAGTTGCTCTGGTTCAGTGGAGGCAGAGGTCAGTAAAACAATGTGCCCACTAACTGATCTATTTCCACTCACAACAAAACAATTAACATCAGGATGTGGAATGTTTAATGCACAGGAGGGAAATGGCACATCTCTCTGAAGTGAGTCAACAACATAATTAGAGGACCAGTATCAGACAATATAGTCTATATACAGTCGATGACCAGTATGTAGGGATTAGTGACATCTAGTGGCGATTTTCCATTTTGCAACTAAATACAAATTGTGTGCTTTAGAGCCTAAGGTGGCAGAAGGATAACTATAAACTACCAGGGTTTGTTCTGAACTAACAAAACCACATAAGTGATTATATAGTAATAAAGTTCATATATTCATTTTCTACTACATCTCCTTAAATGTTGCAGTTTCCTTGTCAATCATAACAAATGTTCCTGTTACATGAACTGACACTAGTCATCAAGTCCAAATACTATTGTTTGTGCTGTACTACTGAGATTTTTTCAGTTCAATTAAAAAAAGAAAACAGCTGATATGGCTAATTTTCTGACAACTGGACCAAATATTTTCAAATCAAACACACTCAATATAGACTGGAGTTTATCCATTACTGAGCAGATCGGGGTTTGATTTTTCTAGGTTTACATGCCCCCACCAGTATTAATAACAGCATGAAACTTTGTGAAAAAAGCTTAGAAAATCAAACAGGTGTTTTTCAAGGAAATCCTGAATATTATAAACCAGTGGTCCCCAATCACCGGGACAGGGACCGGTACCAGTCCGTGGGGCAGTTGTTACCGGGAAGCACAGAAAGAATAAATAAAAATATAACTTCCATTGCATTGATTATTAGAGTCCTAAAGACATTTTATTTTGAAAGGAACGACCGGATTCTCTTCAACGTAACTTTTGCCATTGTTTCTTGACACATCAATACACTTGTCTCGGTCACATAAAATGTATCACCTATCATATATAATGTCAGATACGTTAAAAATAAGCCCGCAAACTAGCGAAAATGAATAAAATATAAACATCTCTGGAGAGCTTCTTTGCAAAGGGTAAGAGGACAACTTTTTATGCCGGTCGTATTATATTATTTTCGCTGTATTTATCTGCCACACCTTGAAGGCCGGTCTGTGAAAATAATGCTGACATTAAACCGGTCCGTGGTGCAAAAAAGGTTGGGGACCGCTGTTATAAACCACAGAGGAAACAAAGACCTGAATTAAAAGACTCAGGACAAGGTAATGTGTTTTTTTCCAAACAAAAAAATCTTTTATTTATGTCTCATGTGTATCAGTTTATGCTGTCTTGGCAGCCCTGGTACGCTTCTTTTTGACCACAACAGGCTTCTGGCTCTTCAGAATAGCACTGGCACGACGCAGAGCAGCCTGGGAAACAAAAAAAAAAAGACTCCATTTAAGTTCTTGAAATCTTTTAAACCATCACACAAACCAAAATGATAAGAATTTGAAATCTTGCTTTATAAAAATACAGATGAAGCTCACCATGCGCAAGTCCTTCCTGTACTTGTTCTTGCTAATGATGTGCCTCAGGCTGTTGAGGGTGGCACGAGAGTTCTTGTTGATGGTGATCTTCTCGTAAGAGTTAGCAGGTTTGTGCTGGCCTGTGCAACAAGACGACAAAATTATCATTCCAGTGTTCCCATGCTGTGTGAATAATACATAAACAAAAGGAAATTCCAGGAACCAACAGCAGTGCAGAGGTAAACCTAATAAAGAGCAGCTATTCAAATTCATGCTTTGGATTCTACTATTGAGGACACGAAGGTTCTGGAAAGCCGCTGCACTGCTATTCCTAATACCACTGATGTTTAACTTTGAATTCAGTAAAAACAGGTGTGACAGGTTGTACAATTTTATCTGGACAGTTATCTCCATTAAGTTATAAAGACACAATCTCAGATATTTACCTGCACGCTTCTTCAGCACCACCACGACACCCTTGCCATCGGCCGCTGGCTGCACACCCACAGTCTTCTTGTGCACGAGCCCATTGAAGCGGAAAGAGTTCCTGGACTTCAGGTTGTTGGGCTCCTGTCACATAAATGGATGCAGTTCAGATAACGCCCACTATACAGCTTGTGTTGATGACAGGAACTGCAGGGTACTCATTTTGCCTAAATGTCATTGACAACTCTAATCCTGTCATAAGCTGTAAGCCACAGGATCCAAACTGTTAACAATCTTAAAGTACAAACTGACGGTGCAGTCAGTAATACTTTTCTGTTGTAAATATACAATTAATCAATGCACAGCATGGAAATTATGTGTTATGATTGTTGTGGCACAATCAAATGATGACTTGGAGAACAGAGTATCAACAAATGAGAACTCAAATACAGTTCAGAGACAGATCAAAATCTTAACCCAAATTAGACCTCCAGATGTTTTTTATTCATCAAGCGGACTTTATGAGAACATTACTCTTCAGGTGTGATCACTCTACATCCTCATTTAACTCAGATCAAGTAGACACGTCTAGTCTTTCAGTGTCCTCTGTGTACTCACAGTGCTGTAGGTCTGTCCGTTCCTCTTGATGAGGAAGCTGGAGCAGTTCCTGATGACCATCCACTGCAAATGGGACGACATGATGAACCTGAACAAAAGATGATACAACATTCGGGAAACATTGAACACGCCTTTAAATAGATTTTAAATCCGCTTCTGCATGTCGGTGTCAGTAGTGTCTGCCACCATGGTCTCAGTCTCTAACGTTAACTAAAACTGTTAGCTTGATCCCGTCAGGATTTACGCCGGCTGTATAGGGAAGTATCGAGACAATGAATAAGTACTATAACACACAATAACTACTTTTTAATGTAGCTTTTGATATCTATAAAACACAGATCTGCTATTACTGTTAAGCAGTTAGCTAACGCTAGCTAAACCGACGGAGCATGTCGAGGCCTACACAGGCCGACCTGCATGTAAGTTTATCTTCTTATTTCTAAACGGAAAGAGAACATTAACTACTATACGTTGTGTACAAGATTATACATATGAACATTAACCGACTCTATGTGTGTAAATACAACTAGGGTGGGAAAACAAACATACTTTAGTGAGGGGCTATTAGCAGCTGAAGCGACCACGTTACCTTTTAGCGGAGGAAAGGACCGGAGAGAGCGGAAACCGCTTTACGGCAGGTCTGTCTGAGATTATTGCGCATACGAAACTACACTTCTGTAAAACATTTAACCTCTAAGACACATTTTCACACTTGTGAACCACATATATCCATCATGCTTTAACTTGTTTTATGTTTCTTTAAAATATTACAGGTGTGGGACAACATTATGAGCCTTATTTTACCGAGTACTAGTTTTGTCAGCGGAGGAACATCATAGTCGCGCTGAGTACGTGTGTGACGTCATTAACATGCGCCTCATGTTTACAGACAGCCGTCAGAAATTGTGCACAAAAAATCAGCTGTTTAAACGCTAAACACAGTTATTTGAAATTAAAACGGGATTACACGCATGGCAAGCAGATAGTAAATAAGTCAACCACTGTAGAGGCAATTTTTCAACGTTGATTTTTAAAATATATATTTATTTTGTGGATGTTGTGCAAATGCTGATGTGATTGCAAGATGTGAAACCAGAAAGTTGTCAGACACCAAAGTCTTCAGGAAAAACTGCCCATTTCAAAGTTATGATCTGACTTTAAATGGCAGATCGAAACAGTGTCTTAATTTGAGAAGCCAAGCATGGACGAAGAAGATTTGGAGACACTTGGTGAACAGCTGTACTCTATGATTTACCCCAAACACGAAGAAAATGCTGGAAAACTCACGGGTGAGTTAATCTGCATGACACTTTTGTGACATTTTGCAAACTCTGCATGATGTGAAGTTTCCTGTCTGTGTTTTCAGGTATGTTACTGGAGCTGCCAGGTACTGTCCTGAGTCAGATGCTGCATGATGAGGCCATGCTGACAGCAGCGGTGGAGAAAGCCCTCAGAGCCCTGCAGCTGGCACAGGAACCTGGGTACAGGACTGGGCAGGGAGGAGTGGTAGCAGTAGTGACAGTTTATTATTTTTAAGATGTGTGGATCATATTCAGTCTGAAAGACACTATTATACTCCTTAAACACTGAGCAGAAATGTTTCCATTTAGATGAAGGTAACATCAGCTATTTAGGCCCAGATTTTGGTCAAAGTATTTTATTTCTTTAATTTTTATTTCAGATTCTTTACAAATGACAATCAAATGGAAATTATTTGAGTGTCACAATCCTTTTACATTGTGTATTTTCATGTTACTGTACTTTTTGCAGCATGGTAACATGTAAGGATGAGGATGATGTGTCTGCGTCATCTGACTCTCTGGGGGAGCAGCTGTTTGAGCTGGTGGATGTTTACAACACTGGTCACTCACAGAAAATCACAGGCAAGTAGAATATTCTTTGACCCACTAATCATCCCACAATATGTGGTGAAATTCTCATTAAAAGTAAAGCAGCTAATATATCAAGCACATATTCAGCTTAACTGTGGCTAAAACAGATGACTTGTGAAGGTATCTGTCACCACACTGGTCTCCCAAATTTAGTTTTCTCTGTTTTAGTCTTGAACCATTTTCTTTTTTTTGGAAAGCACAAAATAGAAAGTTGTTGGTAGTCATTCAGATAGGTTTTCATGTTTAACTAGCTGAAATGAAACAATGTACATTTTTAACTATGCACATCAACAACTACTTTTTTGTCTTTGAACTTTTTCACACTAATTCAGTTTTGAATTTGTCCTCATTCTTTAGCTCTTTAGATCTTTATTGCCTTCTGTACAGGTACAGGACAGTACAAGTACTTTGGAATTTGTTCACGTTGCTTTTCAAGTCAAAAAGATAAAATATATAAATACGATATAAAGACAGAAAAATAAAAATTACATACAAAAATAACAATACACACTTTCAGAAATGTACAGAGACGTGGCTGTAAAAAACAAGATTATTATCGTTTGGCTGTAGATGAAAAAATCAAACACTTTGAATGTAAAGAATATTAACATCTGGAATATTTCTCAGTTTATTGTCCAGCACAGTTTGTTACTGTAAACCAAACATTCTTATCGGTCTCAGCTGTTGCTGTGCCGAGGTCCAGCCTCACATCAGCTTGCACAGTTTAGTCTTGTAATAATTTTAATATGAATTATTTTAAGTAGTTACTCAAATGATTAGTTAGCATGTACTGCCCTAACATATTTTTCCCTTGGATGTCCATAGGAATGCTTCTGGAACAGCACAAAGATGCAGTTTTAAACCTCCTTTCAGATGCCAAATTGCTAGAGGAGCAGGTGAACTTTGCTCTGAAGACACTAAAAGAGTGCGTTCTTTATATTCTTTTGTGGGATGTAGCTTTTCTGGGCGTATGTTTTATGTTCTTTCATTTCTAGCCCTGCTAAGCTAAAGATAAGATTAAATAAGAAGCAATAATACTGAAGAACTGTAACGGCGTTGCTGCTTTTCTTCAGGCAAACCATGGAGGAGACGGACATCAGCGACTCGTCAGAGGCTGATGACACAGACAGGGTGGGAGAGAAGCTCTTCTCACTGGTGGAAGAGATGGATCCACTTCATGCAAATGATATTACAGGTGAGTTGACACTGTCAATTTGATATAATTGATTTTCCTCTATTTTTCTCTCTGTAGAAGTCTTTATATGTGTGGATCATAGACTGTATATAGAAATGGACGAAGCAACTGAGGCTCAAAAATGAGGCAAATGCAGAAGTGCAAAAAAGTGCCATACCATCAAGGACTAGATAATGACTCCAAAAAACTCTGGCTCCAATTTACTTCAATACAAAAATGTTCATTTTCAATCCTGAAATAGTCAATACATTTTTTCCACAAGTCAACGCTCAGTGATCTGGTGGTGCGACTGAAAATCATTCCATCATTAAGTAGATATTAGGCTTCAAAAAGAGGGAGATTTAGGGGTGTGGTTAGTTTAATTGACAGGTCTGCAATGACACCAGCCCTGAACTCCAGTCTTACACACATTGGACAGTGTTTTCAGGTTCAAGGGTCAGACCCACCTCCTCACTCCTCACTTCATATCCAAACATGGCCACTTCTTGCTCCAAACAACCAACATGGTGATGTGAAAATGCCAAACTCCTGGCTTCAAAATAAGTCCACAAACCAACGGGTAATGTCATGTTAGCATTGTCCATCCTATATACAATCTCTGGTGTGCATAGAAACTAAACATGTAACTAATGATATTTTTGGTTGTACTCTTTCCATCCTGTGCAGGTATGCTGCTGGAGATGGACCCAGCTGCTCTCCAACAGCTGCTCAGTGACAAAACAATGCTGATGGTTGCCGTTCAGAAAGCACAAGCAGCACTGGAGACTTAGAACTGAGCTGTCTCTACTTCCACAGAAGAACATTTTACACAGAGAATAACACATTCATGAATCAACGGCTTTGATGAACTCAAATAATGTTTGATGCCAGGAAGAGCTGACGTGCCACTCTAGGAGATCTTGGTAATAGAAGAGTAAATATTTCAATATCAGGCTTGTTTGTTTTATACTGACTGTTGACTGAGTGGCTGGAGAAGATTTGAAAAGCATCTATCCAGCTGGAGCACAGTTACTGTTGCCCCTCATTGATATGGGTTCTTTGTCTCTCTCAGTTAAATGGACTGAACATGTGCCAGCGTATAAAGAACAATATTTATCCATCAGTAACAAGAGCCTGAATCAGTGTCGCTTGATGAAATTGTTTACAGCACAGGAAGTGCTAAACTAAATGTTGCCATCAGTCCTGCTTATTGGATTTAGTTTTTTATACTGTAATGACAAATGTTTTACTGTACCTTGGTGCAATGTATTTGCAAACAGAAAATACAGTAAATTACAGAAACACTGAGGATGCACCATGTTTTTAGCCATTAGAGCAACATGGCTCTGTGGATGGGTCTGTCAGCTGGTTCTCAGTGAAGTGTCTCAATAATTGTTATGACTTGCCCTAAAATTTTGTACAGATATTTATGTTCTCAAGATAAATGCTACTAATGGTCTCCATGAGTTCTGTGTGTGTAGTGCATCCTGTTGATGTGTGAGCCCAAGTGCAGTAACTAACTTCCTGCACTCGCATCCTTACCATAGACCAGTGGTGCCCAACCCTGATCCTCGAGAGCTCCTATCCCAGTGGTACTGAATCCTGGTCCTCCAGAGCCCCTATCTTGCATGTTTTAGATGATCAGCTCATCATCAAGCTCTGCAGAAGCCTGATAATGATCCTGATCATTTGAATCAAGTGTGTTAGAAGAGGGACACATCTATGGCCCTCGAGGACCTGGGTTGGGCACCACTGCCATAAACTGTATATAGAAATGAACAAGGCAACCGGGCCTCAAAAATGAGCTGCAATGAAACTGCAGTACCGCTGACGGCCACAAGATCCTGCCTCCAAAAATCTCTAATTGACTTTAACTCAAAAATGGTCATTTTCAATCATGAAAAAATGTGTATGGGACTCACTAGAGACCAGAGCTGTCAATCAAACTAACCACATCCCTAAATCCCTAAATGATTTTCAGATGGACCACCAGATCACTGAGGAGTTAACTTTAGCGAAAATTGTGGGGAAAAAAGTACTGACTGAGTATTTCAAGATTGAAAATTACCATTTTTTAATTTAAGTCAATTAAGAGTTTTTTGGAGCATCTAGTGGCTGTTGGGAGTGTTTAACTTTTTTGTACTTCCACAGTGGCCTAATTTTTTAGACCAGGTTGCTTTGTCGATTTCTATACATTAAATATGTTTACATTAAATGTGGCTCAAAAATCCAAACGGCTCACAGCCACATTTCATCCACTGCACGTGATGTTTGATCTTACTATTCGGTTTGGGGAAAGACTTGAGAGCAGATTTCTTCAGTCTTCCTATTTACCAGTGTTGATCTCTACTAACAGTCGTTTAAATTCAGTCAGCTTTGATGACCGTCAAAATCAATGAGTCACATATGCTTCACCACTGTCAGTGCTCTTGTACGACTCTCTGCTGTCACCTTGTTCTAAAACATCACTTTATGTTAAGAATGAAACCAGCACACGTCTCTTTCAAAGTGCTACAGAGCGCAAAAAATATCTTTATTACCATTTGTTTCTACCTTTTGTATTTACGTGTTCATGTCGAGAATTTTACAGGAGAAATTCTAAAACATTGGGGCAAAAACAACTGCCTCTCCCAAACCGGGTGGGGTGTTTAAAATCATAAACTGGTGTCAACAAATCACTGAATCCAACACATTCGGGATGACAAATGACTAAATTAAAAATCACATCAGTAAATCAAAATGACAAGAAGTATTTAGAGTACAGTTTAGCTCTCAGTTCACATTTTGTATAAAGATTTATTTGTCTGCAGAAGCGGCCGACACGGCTGAATCCTGTCATCTAATCAATCATAAATGCATTTCGTCAAAGCCTCAGGAAAAACAAATTAGTTGCTCTCCACACACACACGCACACACACACCTTTATGCCTACAGTTCATAAATACAATCAATCTGATATACAAATATTTGGATAGATTCATTTAAAATGCGGTTGTAATCCTGCTGCTCTGAAGACCTGCCCTTCACTCATATCGAAACTTCTTAAATTGGACGAAAGACCTCGACACATCTTTGAAAGTGGACAGGAGGACATTTAAATAAATATCTGAACCGAGCAGCGTCCTAACACTGCTGACTCTCTCTCTCTGTGTGATCCAACATGCTTTTTTTAACTGGAGGGCGACTCAGGGAAAGCAAACACACAGCAGACAAAAGCACTACTGACACAATTCATTCTCACACAAAAAGCCGTCTCCAGTCCACAGAAGAACACTGAAGAGTTGCATTTACAAAGTCCACAATATGAAATTAAAAAGGTGCCACTTTCTCTCCATCCATCTCATTCATTACAATCAGACATCTGGACAAAAAAACCTAAAACTGGACGTGGGGTGATCGTTCTGTTAGTCAGTGTTTATATGTGAGGCGGGGGGGATCTGGGCAGCTTTTACAGGAGCAACGTATTGACTGTACAGTAAATTATGCCCACAGATTGTGTGTGAATGCATCCACTGATGAGCCTTTATGTTTGTTAAAATTCTTTGTACAACTTTTCTGTTTGGATGCAGGAATAAGCCCTTCGAGGAAACACTGTGCCTGTTGAAACGTGAACGAGATGAATGACGGTCGCTGAGCTAAAGAAAAAGAACAGAGTGGTTAAGCAGTTGGACGAGGACCGTCGTGATGGAGACGACTGTGATTATGCTCTTCTTAGGTGCAGGCAACAAAAAAACAAGAAAAAATAACAGAAAAGAAAAGAGTCTTTAAGACAGAGAGCAGTATGTCCATGTGCTTCTCAGTCATCAGGTAGCATCTCAGTCTATCCAACAAGTCTGTTTGCTGATCCTCTCTGTGGGATGATGGTTACTTCAACACTGGGTACTGGCGTGGACCACCCAGACGGCCCGAGCGTAGTCCACCTCCCGATGGTGCACTTGTCTGAGGAGCAAGGAAATAAGGTTATCATGTGAAAATATGAATGAAGGTGGTTTGAAAAACACTTTTTTTAAATTTTTAAATGCTTACTTGTGCAAACTGGGCAGGGTTATAAAAGGTGACGCCTCCAGCGGGTGGAGCTCCCTGGGGAGGATGACTCTGTCCAAGGACAAGCAGAGTCACTAAAGTGCTTGCAGAGTATAGACTGTATATAAATGATGGACAAAGGCACAGTGATGTAACCCATCTTGTCTTTTTTGAGGCCAAATATGACTATATTTGGATAAGAGGGCGGAGCTAAGGAGCAGCAATGCAGTAAAAATCTCTCTTAAAGCCTAATATCTACTTAATTATAAAATGATTTTAATACAAGCAGACAGCAGAATGACTTGTGGTAAAAACAACATGCAACTTCTTCTTGAGTAAAGATTTTTTGAAGCACCTATTGGCCATCGGTGGTATTGCACTTCATGGCACTTGCATTGGCTTCACTTTTCCAACCCAGTGATTCCATCCATCTGTTATATACAGTCCATGGTGGTGAGTTTCAACACTGTTACTTTACAGCTGAGACAGAGAGGAGGATGAACACCAAATGCCACACAGATGTTTGATCAGAAATCAAAAGCCAGGGAAAAGTGGAGAAGCGAAGGCAAAGACCCCACAGTGATGCAGCATTACAAACCACTGTTTCACCAGGTTTTAGTAGCCATGCAAGCTTTAGGATGGGTTAATGAAGCTGTGAGCTCCTGTGAGAACAAGCAAATGAGCCCTCCTGTGAAAGTCTCCAGCATGTTTCACTCTGTGAACTGACCCCACTTTCCAAATAATGTTTCAGTTCTATAAATGAAACCCTGACTAGTGTCAAGCTGTTAGCTAAATGCTCACAACAGCAGGCTCAAAATGACAACACTGATGTTAATCCTATATACTTCTTATGTATATTCTGCAATTCAGTTCGCTAATTAACACAAAACAAAGCTAAAGCATTTGGTTTCAAACCAAAGTATAAATGAAACCACAAAAGGCCAGCCTGATGATGTTATAACAGAAAACACTCTCAATTCTCAGTAACAGATCGTGTGACAACAAACATTTCGTTGACATAGAAAGTAAAAGCTGAGATGAGTAGAAACTTTGACCTGCAGCTGCAGTCAGAGGGTTACTGAACTCATTAGTGTTGATCCTCTGAGGACAAATAAATATCTGTACTACATTTAGAGTCCACCTGAAACAGCATTTCCAGAGAATTTAACTTCTGTACTGTGATGATAAAAACAGGAAATGTAGGCGGGACAAAACAAACGAGACAGAATGATAAGACCATTGAAACACACCATGACACCATAGCTAGCTAACTAACATTACTAGATAATGTTAGTACTATGTTACCAGATAACAGATCTGTAGTAACACCAACACTATGAACTAACTAATGATGCTGTTACGACAAAGTACTGTTTACTACTACAGCTGCTGCTACTCTCTCTCAGTGTTTTCTGGTGGTACTCTGAACTGTGCCACTAACAGCAGATTGATTGACAGGTGGATCATCACCATCATGTGGTGAAAAGTTTGTTTTTAATTGTCGATCATTTGCAGGGTTTGGTTTTTCAGACTAGACACAGTTTAGTCAGTGATGCTGGAGACAGCAGGCGGGAGAGACAGCAGGAGGACATCGGGGTTTGATGGCCAGCAAAGCTTTAGGTGCAAATGGTGAAGCGTGCTGCTAGTGATGTTGTGAGCTTTGAGGGTGACAGGTGAGGCGGGGTGAGGGTGGGGGTGTGGGGGGTGAGAGTGGACCACGTGAGGCCCAGCTAGAGGTACCTGGTTTAAATGCTGACTCACTTCGCGTGATAAAGAACTCATTGAGCTAGAACGTGAGAGCTAAAGACAGCGGGAGGGAAATAAACAGTGGACAAAAAAAAAAGAAAAAAAGAAACACACAAACCACAAACCCAGATTAATAATCTCCCATGCTCTGGATTAGATCTGTTTCCACTATCCACCAGTTCAGAATGAGAATGAATAATTCAGCGTTAGAAAATTATGATTCTTGAAAAAACAGACATGGAGAGAATTATTTTCCAGCAGCACATGGAACAGAGATTGTACGAATTATCAAAGCATTTAGCATGAACATGAGGAAAGGTTTTAAGTTGACATGCATGCATTGTCAGGTTGTCTGTCTTTTACATTAACTTGGTAAAAATAAACGAACTGCACGCGCTGGCTGTTAGCTGTCGAGCAGCATGTTTCAGCGGTGGCATGACAGCAGCTGTTCACAGGGCTCGGCTGGTCTTACCTCCCCGGACTGTGAGCCGTCAGGCACAGGAGGACCTTCTGGGGCAGGCGGTAACAACGTGGGGTTGAACATCTGAACAGATTAAATGCAAGAGAAGAGATTCTGGGTTGGGTAGAGGTTTGGATTTGTGGCCAAATGAAACCTACAACACTGCGCTTCATCTTGAAAAGTTTTTAACGCTCTCCTGTGATGTCAGAAGGTTTTGTAAACAACAAATCACATGGACTATCAGTAATACTGGATACCTGTGGGGCAGCGCTGGTGTTTGGTGAATTCTGCTCCTGATTTCCTCCTTCACTGCCCTCCAGAGGTTGATGATCGTCAGGAGCTACACCAGGGACAGATACAAATATTCAATGACTTTAATCCTCAATTGCTCTGCAGCTCCATCTTCAAAAACCAAAGAAAGCTCCTCTACAACCACTGACTGACAAACTTCTGAACAGATCTCAATGATTTTTTTTTTAAAGGTAGGACACTACACAAGATCAGAAGATGGGATCCTGTCCTAAAATCCTAGACAATCCCCATCTTATATACAGTGTGAATGTTTTAAAAATTCATAATTTTGTCTCAGATTATAGACATTATCATCCTGCGTGAGCATAACATTTCAGCAAAATCCATCAACATCAATTTGGTGGATATCAGACATGGATTAGGAGGTTTGTGCTCTCTGACTGCCTTGTAGTTGATTGGATTTTAAATACACACCTGAACTAGGCACAAATAGGTTAGCAGGCATAGCCATTGGAGCCAAAGGAGCAAAGATATCTGCCGGAGCAGGAGCCATTCCTCCCGGTTTAGCAGCTCGACTACCAGGGTTCAGAACATCCACGTATCTGCTCTTTGTGCCTGAGAAGACAGAAAACAAATGAGTGGTTTAACCTGTACAAAAGCAAGTGACTCTGCTTTGCATGGTGTTATGTGAGTTTGAATGAGCTGGTGTTTGGGGAGCCAACAGCCACAGTGAATATCTTACCAGCCCTCCTGGAGAACATGTTGACTGGAGGACCAGAGCTTGGAGGAGCAGCAGGTCCACCTGGACCAGGCATTGGAGCCATCTTGGGGAAACCAGATGGAGGTGGTGGAGGGGGCTTACTCTAAGAGATTATTAAAAAAAAAAAAAAAAAAAAAAAAATTTAATAGAA
>OOFC01014115.1:0-11588 GCA_900323345.1 Pseudochromis fuscus
TTGTTAAGGTGCAGTAATAAATAGCGCTGTCAAACAATAAAAATTTGCACGAGGGTGGTTTGTCGAAAGCTGGACGACGGGTTAGCTTAAGTGCTAGCAGAATCCCCGACTAACGTATGCTTCCCGTTAATGTGGTATTTTAAACAGGAAGTGCTTCGGTGAAGACTCCTTCCTGCAGAGTGTGTGTAATACTTTGTGTGGGTCGACTGTCCGTCTTGGTTTTTGTGTACTCACATTTCCCATGGAGAGGACCAACGTGATATTTAGCCTTCTGGAAAAAAACGTAAAAATCAAAAAGCCGTGCTGTTTTGCATCTTCCCTCTTTATTGGTTGGTTCTGCCGCCTGTCGCTGTCGTGCTTCTGCTTCTTCTTCTTCCTGTTTCTGTGAATAACGTCAATAGTGGGAGCGATACTGCCCCCACCAGTTCCTGTAGGGAACTGCAAGTACAGATGACTGTTTCCTGGCTGGTATTTGATTTTACCAATGACAAAAACAATAATACGACGCATCGACTCTTGAATTTCCACGTCGATGAATTTTTATAATAATCGATTATATATGTCTATGTTATATATGCCCATTAGCCTCGACATTATGGGTTTATTGAACTTTTTCTGTAACTTATGAAACATATTTCCCAGAAGGAAGGAGAGTCTCACATCCATACACTACATTCATTTCCGAACATAAAATCCTCAAACAGTGACCGGGGCCTTTATTTCCTGTGTCCAGCCTCTATTTGAGGTCGACTTGTATTAGAGGCAGGACTTTATTTCTAATTTCCCCGTTTGATAAGTTTTGAGGCTTCTAATTCGATTGAGACGAGAGCAGAACATTAAATTTACTGTATTACAATGTTAATATGAACTCAATATTTCAAAATAAAAGCCCACTATTAGCATGTGGGGCAAAACCTTTCATCCTTAACCAGGCTTTTATTTTTTGCAGGTTAAATTTATTCATCTCTGTTTTTTCCCCGGCCTCCTCTTGTTTGTATCGACCACGACTCCCGGACATTATTAGAGACCTGACTTTTAATTGACTGCTGGGTTTTATTTGTGGAAATCCAATGTTTCATTTTTGTAAGTAAAAGGAGCTAAAACAAGCCCTCAGTGACTAGCATTGTGAAAGTTTTTTCCTCTGCAGAAATAAAACATTTAATAAAAGCTTTGGAGGAATCTCAGACACCAGCCTCAGCTCTGACTTGTTGCCTGTGATTCTGCTTTTCCACTGCAGCGCCATTATCTCCTCACAAAACATGGGCGCTCTGTATTTTCTGCTGCAGCTGGCGACATCGCTGCGGCTGCCCCGCTGCCCCCGTGATGTGATTGACACTTTGATGTGAATGATGGCTGCTGGAAGTGATGGAAGTGATGGGTGTGTGTGTGGGAGCGCGAGCGGCTCTGCACACTATTAGGAGAGCAGCGAAGCGTGGCTTAGAGGCTGAGCTGCGAGGTGGAGCACACTCACAGATCCGATTCTGTCTGGACATTTGTGAAAGTTATGGGAGCAAATGTAATTTATACAGCGCGCAGGGTGTATTAAGTAGGAGCAAGGATTTAAAATTACTTTGAAATATCTAAAAAAAATAAAAAAGTTGCAGGATGGAGTTCATGGAGATACAGGCGATACACTCTGACTGCAGATTTTCAGTCGGGGGATTCAATTGCTGGCCATGGTGTTTATATATTATCTGCTTCCTTTGAAACCTCTTTCCCCCGTCGTAGCAATTCAGATTGACAAGGGTGATTCTCGCAGCTATTGCGAGGCAGCCAGAGGTCCTCTTTCAGGAGGCAGAGTCCCATCTCACCCGCTGATCAGGTTCAGAATTGCTTGGGACATTTCTGTGGCACAAATTGAATCCCTGGCAATCTGTAAACCATGGGAATGTGTGTGAAAAGCGAAGATGAAAAAGGTGGTTTCTCAAGAGCCGAGGACACTGACTGACTGAGAGAAGCAGATGAGATGGCTGGTCAAGTTAATTGACCGAAGTCTGATATAACCATGGAGACATGGCGCGGTGGAAAAAACTCAGAAAGAACCAAAGAAGAAGAAAAGTCGATGGAGGAATGTCTACTTTTCAGTCAGACTGTTTAGAAAAGATTGGACGTTGCTGCTGGATCGTTAAAGCGAATCCAATGTGGAAGTGTGAAAAGGTGCAATACCACCAATGTCCACTAGATACTGGCTCCACAAAACTGTCTCCCATTGACTTCAATTCAAAAATGGCCATTTTCCAACAAGAAACACTTTACACTTTCAATTATTGAGAAATGGGTCGTGGATATCTGTAATAATTTTAAATAGAAGTCAATGGTAAAACTTTAGTTACAGATTTCTACTAGTAATAAATTAAACATCAACAGGTCAGAAATATCTGTTGATGTTTAATTTATTACCAGTAGAAATCTGTAACTGAAGTACAGCTTTTACCATTGACTTCTATTTAAAATTATTATAGATATCCACCACCAATTTCTTAATAATTGAAAGTGTACTGTCTTTCAAAAGTGTACTGTCTTTCAATTATTAAGAAATTGGTGGTGGATATCTGTAATAATTTTAAATAGAAGTCAATGGTAAAAGTTGTACTTTAGTTACAGATATCTACTGGTAATAAATTAAACATTAACAGGACAGAAATATCTGTTGCTGAGTTTGAATGGAAATCAATGTTAAAAGTTAACAAGGTGTAATTAAGTTCCAGAAATGTACAGTGGACAGTTGTACTGGTAAGAAATTCATATTTAAATTACCGTATTTTCCGGACTATAAGCCGCTACTTTTTTCCGACGCTTTGAACTTAAACACGAGTGTTTCTCATCTATCAGCGGCACGAAGCTCGTTAGCTTTTTACAAGCTAGCAAGCTCCGTGTCGCTGATACATTTAGCATCGTCACATGAGACCCGGTCAGAGTGGACCACATGAAACTGTTTGAATAAATTCAATAGCAGCTTATAGACAGGTGCGGTCAATAGTCTGGAAAATACGGTACATGATAGATGACTAACAGTTTGGATAGAAGTCAATGGAAAAAGTTTTTAGATTTCGGGGTGTGGTTAGTTTGATTGACAGCTCTGGTGTCAAAGAGACCGGTCCTGAAGTCCAGTCTCATCCACATTGGACAGTGTCCTCAGGTTGTTGTTGTTGTTTTCTTCTGTCTGGACCAAAAAAAGACTTGAGAGGAAACCTTGTGTTGCCCACTCGCGCTCTTGAGATTGACTCGGTGCACACCGAATACTTTATGTTCAAAGGTAACAACAGCCGAGCGTGTCTTTCTCGGCCTTCCTCTGTTTTCTCCTGCCTTCACAAAAAACGAAGCCCACACACTTCCTGGCTCGGCATGCGACGATGACCCAACATCGCAATCCACAAATCCTTTAATGAGTCGGTGTCACATCGCTATTCATTACGATCAATGCCTTTCTCCTGCTTCCCTGTACAAAAAACAACAACATGCTGCTATAATACAAACACTGTTGGGTTTTTTTTTGTCCTGAATTTCTTTTTTTTCCTCCTCATTTTTCTCTTATCTCGCCGGGCGGTGAAGTTCATACAGTGTTTCTTTTCTTTGTGAGCTGCCAAGGTTCTTAAGGGCTGGTGTAGGGCATCCATTGTGTGTGTGTGTGTGTGTGTGTGTGTGTGTGTGTGTGGCTGCTGAGTGAAACACTGGGATCAGCAAGAAGAAAATCACTTCTTTTTAATTAATAATTCCTGTTGGGAATATTTAGACTTTTTCTTTATCAATTAATGTGATTAGAAAAAGTTACAATGAAGTGTCAGCTCCAAAGTCTTTGTGCTTACTTCTAATTAAGATCTATGAAACACGACTGTAGGTTCATCAAACATTTAGAGTTTCTCGTTCCAGTGCGTGACTAATAGCTGCGTTAACGCCTCTGTTTAGTGGGTAGCGGCGAACAGCACATTAGCGCCGCTGAACATCGACACTGTGAATTTTAATTGGAAATGTGAAAGTCGGAGCACACGCCACAATCCAAAACAGACACTTAGGGTTTGATCCTGTAATTATGATGTTTGTTGATGGAGCGGTAACACGGAGACGGGCCGACAGAGTCTTGGCACAGCAGCTGATGGTCTTACAGCTGTAATGGATATTCCCTCCTGACTGCGGAGGTTTCAGTGCAGCTCAGTGTCAGCGAGCTCTCGGCTGCTGGGAGAGAAGCACCTGATGGATTTTAGTGTTTTACTGGGTTTACAGTGTTGCTGGGGGCTAACGTGAGCTCTGTAAGCTAATGCTGTCAGACGGACTGCGAAGGAGAGCCAACGCTGTAACACTCCTGGCTGTTTTTTCTTGGATTTTATTCTTTATTTCTTTATGCACAGTGTTTTTCCTGAGCTACAAATGTCATATATTGTGGGGTTTTTTTTAGAGTGTGGTGGGCTGCACAGAACATGTTCTGCAGCTCTGTAGAAAACTCAAGTTTTGCAATAGTAATGCAAAATGAACTGAACCTTCAGAGGATTTTAACACATCAGATATTTGTATAATAAGCAATAAAGGGGAAGTTAGCGTTTTGTTGACTGACCCTTAGTAAAGTCAGAAAATATAAAACAAAATAACTAAAATAATTTAAGATTTTTCAAGAATTTGTGGGGAGGAAACCAATGGTGAACAAATTAAACAAATATTTCAGAATAAAAGTCAGGTTAAGAAATTAGGGGTTTCCATCCACTGAAACTCAAGTAGTGGGCTTTTATCTTTAGTTTATTATCTTTGTATTTATTTTAATTTTATTTTCTCTTTATTATTTTATTGTCCTAATCAAACTTACACTCAGTATTTCCTGCACATTTTTCACAATAAAAGCACAAAACAAAAAAGGAGATGAATTCTATGAAACCATGAATCTGTGTAGCAGGGTTTCATCTTCGGTAGCTTAAAAATTAATGATGAATAGTTATAGTAGACCTAATTAATTAATTAATTAATTGCCTGAGTATGAAATATTTCACAATAAAAGCTAGATTAAGAAGTGGAGGGGTTTTGTCCACTGAAACTCTAATAGTGGGCTTTTATTTTTGAAAAGGTTAGAGGAAGTGAGTTTCTATTTACAGCAGCAACTTGAATGTTTTGAAGTCCAGATCATTCTTTGTACTGAAATCTGACTGAATAAACTGATCAAAGAAAATTAGAAATAAAGACCAAATACAGGCTGAACCTCTTCTGCAGATCAGTTGAATAAGGGCCCTGACAAATACTGAAGGAAATACAGTCTACGGGGTCCCTCAGGGTACTATACTGGGCCCATTGTTCATTTTCTGCATGTTGCTTCTTGGTCATTTAATTCAGAAATACAGGACATGTTATTATAATTATGCTGATGACACACTTTTAGTTACATCTTTATTTGTCCCAACACGAGCCGGCTTCAGAAAAAGGCTTGAAACCTTTGATAATTCAGGTAAATAAAGGTTCTGCCTTTTATTTGAGCATCGTCAGTAACTATGTTTTTATTACTGTACAATCAGAGTCATTGTGTTTTCATTTTCTCAGACCACACAGTGAGTGTCTCCTTTATCTTTGAGCCGCCATGTTTCTACAGTTGTACCTTATTTGGCTTCAGATGGAGCCTGTTACTGTCTGTGGTTTCGGTAAATAATGGCTCTGACCTTCATTTGAAAACAGAGATAACTATTGTCGACTAAACATTTGTACTGTGTACAGTGTTGTTTTTTTAAAGAAAGGATTTATGCGACTTTTTAAGTTTTGCATTAAGATCAAATGATTTTGATGCTAAATGTGTCGCGATAAAGGTCAAAACATCCAGTTACAGATCACCTCTCTCTTTGTTCTCTGACATTTATTGGTGGCAGTTTTTAATCAAAATGATTTGCGAGCCACTTGTGTCAACACCTGGCGAAGGAGCGTTTGAGGAACTTGATTTGCAAACCTCATTAACCCCGTCGCAGCGTTATCACTCTGTGGCATGTGATGGTGAAAAAATGATGCGGCATCTTCTGAGAATAATGCTTCATGAGCTGTCCCGTGGCTCGGTTTTTCTTGTACTTTTATGGCTGGGGATAATTGACGAGCGCTCGGTAAAGAGTCTGAATAGCAGAGCGGTGACAATAACGAGGATTTATGAAGTAGAACTCTGTGGAATCAAAATGAAAGAGCAGCGAGCGAACGGGAGCCATCGACAGGTGTGAAGTCGTGCATTATGCATTGTTCAAAATGTGGGCAAATCAAACGCTCCTACGTTCTTGTTGACTCTCTGGCGCCGGCTCAGCTTTGTTCTGCTGCTGGCAGTTCTCCTCCAGAGGTGTCCGTGTGTTTTATGAACCGGGGATACTTTCCTACAGGAAGAAATCACTTCCTGCTTTCTTGGCAGGCCCCATCTGTGCGTATATCGTCATCCTCGGAAAGAGACGCCGGGGACGGATGAAGACATCTGGAGTTACAGTACCTGCCGCATCTGCTGAAGTCTGAACACATTTACCTCAGCCGCTGTCATTACCGCGTGAATTAGCATGTATCCCTGGGATGATGCTTTGATCGGCACGACTCTCTGTGTCACCGCTCTTGAAGCCGACATCCGGCCATCACAGCCCATTAGACGGCGGCAAAGTGCGGCTGTTGACACTCCAGCAGAGTCGTATTCAGAAAATATCCCCGTGCTGCAAACAGCTCGGAGACATGTGGAGAGTGCATCTCTGCAACATAGTGCATACTTGAAACTCTGAGGTGTGACTGACAAGAAAATACAGAGCAGGAGAAAAATGGAGGGGAAATTGTATAATGTACATTTCACACATTTCAAGTCACTTTGATCACATGTTTGTTGGATCAGTGTCAGCCAACATGAACAGTTCCTGCAGATGTTTCATGTTAAAATCTCTACTGCTGGAAGGCTTTTATTGTGAAAAAAAAAACAGTCCTGGAAACTTTAAGACATATTGATAGTAACACTTAAAATAATGAGTGTTTGTCATATTTGTAGCAGTAACTTTAATGTTCTGAAGTCCAAATTGTTTCCTGTACTAAAATCTGACCGTTTAAACTGATCAGATTAAATTAGAAATAAAGTTTTGCCTCTAATACAAGGAAACAGAGTGTATGGGGTCCCTCAGGGTTCAATTCTGAGCCCACTGTTTATTTTGTGGATGTTACTTCTAAGGCATTTAATTCATAAATACAGGACATGTTGATGTGTTATGCTGATGACACACAGTTATACCTTCCTCTGGCTTCAAAGGCCTGGAATATTCTGTGGTTTAGATCAATAAATGATCCATCCTGAGAACAAAAGAGACGAGTTATGTAGACGTCTTTATGAGTTTTTATTAAAATATGTGACTTCTTCAGTTTTGCATTAAGATCAAGTGATTTCAATACCAAATGTGTCGCAGTAAAGGTTTGAAAGCATCCAGTTACAGAAAAGCTCTGAGCAACAGTTTGGTGAGTTTGACATAATCCTGCAGAAAAGTCCATTATCCTAAAGACAACTGAATAAAATGTATCTACTGTATTTCCTCAAATAAAAAGTCATGTTTAATTAAAAGTTGGGGGAAAACAGAAGTGAGTAAATCAAGCAAAGTGTTCTTGGAACTATTTCACAATAAAAGCCCAGCTAAAAAATGAGGGGTTTGTGTCTTCTTAAAAGCTAGTGCTTGGCTTTATTTAATTTTAGGTTCATATTAACAGCAGTCACTGTTTTGGTTTTGTCTCCTTCTGATCCTATTTTAAGCCTCAATGAGGCCTTGTACTGAATTCTTACCTTGTGCAGTTTAGGGAAATAAAGGCTCCAGACACTATACTGGGACTTATTACTGAAGGGTCTGCTTGAAAGTCTGTAAAACAGCCAGTTTTTGTTCGTTATGCTTTGAGCAGATTTAAATCAACAAGATAAAAACTGTTAATTAGAGATCTGGAGGCAGTGGCCAGCCGGCTGCTTCTCATTTTCTAATCTCACTGGGCAGTTATGAGAGTATCGATCGTCCTATCTAACATCTCCTCAGAAAGCAAATGAGAGACTCTCCTAAAATGTCCGACTGCAGTAAACCCAAAGGTAAAAAGGTTTTCAACCAGTGCAGCTGTTTGTCAACGTTTCATCAAAGGGAGGATGTTGGCAATAAAGTCCTGCCACTAATACAAACCGGCCTCATGCCTCCTGCTACCTGGTTAAAAACCAAATTAGATTAATGACATGATCCGTTGGTTCACAATATACATATATACAATATATAAAGATTTATTTTGACTTCAGCTGAGGTAGTGGTCTTTTATTTTGGAAATTATTACAGTTGTAACTCATACAGAAATGATAGTATAGATAGAAAAAAATGGTTAAGGGATATGGTGTCCCTCAGGGTTCAACACTGGGTCCATTGTTCATTTTATATATGTTGCCTCCTCGGTCACGCCATCCAGAAACACAGGACGTGTTATTATAATTATGCTGATGACACATCATTATACCTTTCTTTGCACTCAGAGGCCTGTTACCTTCTGCAGTTTAAGAAAATAAAAGCCCAATGCACAACAATGGTACAACCAACAGTGAATATCAAAGTGTTCCCTCAGTAGCTGTAGTTTTCATGTTGGACGCAGCAGGATGATGATGGTTGGATAATGTGTCCGACTGCAGCTCATTAGCATGAGCATGAGGAGGACGTTGGAAATAAAATCCTGCCACTAATACAAACCGGCCTCACATCTCCTGCTACCTGGTTAAAAACCAAATTAGATTAATGACATGATCCATTTTTTCACAATATACAAAGATTTATTTTGACTTCAGCAGAGGTAGTGGCCTTTTATTTTGGAAAATGCTACAAGAATATTATAGATTGGAAAAAATAGGGATATGGCGTCCCTCAGGGTCCAATACTGGGTCCATTGTTCATTTTATATATGCTGCCTCCTTGGTCATGCCATCCAGAAACACAGGATGTGTTATTATAATTATGCTGATGACACGTCATTATACCTTTCTTTGCACTCAGAGGCCTGTTACCTTCTGCAGTTTAAGAAAATAAAAGCCCAATGCACAACAATGGTACAACCAACAGTGAATATCAAAGTGTTCCCTCAGTAGCTGCAGTTTTCATGTTGCAGGATGATGATGGTTGGATAATGTGTCCGACTGCAGCTCATTAGCATTTCTGTCCGTCCTGGTGGACACTCAGAATCCAGGGCTTTAATCAATTCATCCTCTCAGCAGTGAGTCAGTCCAGGAGGCAGAGCAGACCTCATAACTGCATCACAGCAGGGATCCTGCTCAGGGCTGAGATGGACTGAAGAGACATCACATCACTTCAGGTACAGAAAAAAAAAAGAAAAGAAAAAATGGCCGTCACGCCTAATTGAGCGCAGCACCTTTCATGCGTCTTCTTTACAGTCGAGGGTATTTCACCTTATGGAGAGTGGAGAGCTGGAGTTCAGCCGTGCGAGGTGTGATTACCATTGTGTGAGCGGCGATGGGCTCTTCACATCTTTGAGTCACCACTTGCCCGAGCGTTGCGGTGTGGAGGTGTGCGATGGTGGGAGGCAGATGAAAGTGGTGGTTTTAGTGGATTCAGGACGAAGCTTCTGAAAGATCCACAGAAGAAGAGTTGCTGCTACATTGAACACGACTCAGGAGGACGTCAGTGTGGAGACATTCATCCAGCGTCCAGTCAATCTGTCCACGAGACGTCTTCTCTATTTACTCACTTACAGGATGTTTTACACACTACACTGTATTCTTGTAATTAAAATAATACTTTCAAATTGCACAAATACTGAAGCTTCTGATGTAAAATACCATGAAACAGATGAAACTTTTACTGTAATGTCGTCCACATTTTTAAAAAATCCTGTTTTCATAAATATGTATTTTTTTACTTGGTTAATGAAACTAGTTTTTATTTGATACTCTGCATGTATGTTGCTAAAATTTGATATAACCAAAATATTTTATTGATCCTTGAGAGAAATTGAGTCAGTTAAGTTGGAAAATAAGAAAAATACAAATAAAGTTTCAACGTGGAATAAGAAATGAATTAAATCTGAAAGTGAAAATTTAATAATTGGTGACAATTAGCCACAAAATGCATCCTTGGATTTGTCATTTTACAAAAACTGGTTTATTAATTTAAGCTTGTATGACCCTGAATCTTTACAGTTTTATTTTTGCATGTGTAATTATCCTTGATTACAAATTAAAGTCTCCAAAAAACAAAAACAACAAAAATTTTCATTTATTCATATCTTTAACTAAACATTAAAAGAATAATTAAAATATATGTATTATTTTCTATTTTTTCTATTTGGTAATTTATTTATTTTCATTGAAAACTTTTTATATATATTGTTGTTGTTGTTGTTTGTTGCTTCCTGTTTGTAAACCAGTGGAGCTGTTTCATAAAGTTTTTTTAAAGGTGAAAGATTTGTTTCTCCCCCAGCAGCAGAGGAAGGTGTGAGTTTGGTGAAGTGTGTATTGTTTGGGCTTCTTGCACAATGTGTTATAATAATAATATTAGGACAGAGGATGAGTTTTCTCGAGGCAGGAAGCAGATTCACAGACACAGTTTTCCTCAGTTTGTTGGAGTCGCTGTGTTTTCTAAACCTCGGGGCCTTTCAATGCGAAAATTTTCTATCTGTGGATTCATTTGCTCCGTTTAAGTCGCCTAATCTCCGAAAAGCTTCCCCCCTTTCCTCGGTTACAGGGCTGTCGAGAGCGTGAGCTGCATATAAATCTCCTGCAGCGCTGCCCTTTGAACTTCCTCTGCTCCATTTGGTCAGCGTCCAGCCGGCCGGCCTCCACGCTGAGTGGGTCCTTCCAAATCAAAGTGCTGTCTTTCCATAATTGGCAAACTGCCGAGGAGCTCCTTGCCAGTTTTGCCAGGTGCCCGTGGCCCCGGTGCAGGGGCCGGAGTCAGGTAGAGCTCCTCGGGCCAGATGGCCTTTCCACGGGGCTACATCACTCAGCCCTCCCCCCGAGCCCTTCTGGAGACCACTGGCCAGGAAAATGGCAGAAATGTATAACCTCCAAACGGCAGCGAGATTTACAAATCATCAACAAATATATTCTGCAGCTGTAGGACCGGACTCCACGTCTCTCTCCACGCAAACTTGACATTAGATGTATCGCCCATGTGGAAATGTTTGGGCTTAAATCAATATGAGATTTATGGAGGTTGTGTGGACGTATATCTGTCTCCCCGCGTCCCGCAGTCCACCCAGCTTCAAAATGAAATGCCAGCAATTCTTCACACAGTTCGGCCAATCAGGACGGATTTAAATTCAAAGTCTATCAGCGCACTCCAGCGAACCGTCGGCCATGTAGCCCTCCATTTTTTTTTTTTCTCCTGGTTTTTGCTTCAATACTCCTCTCAGCGCCTGATTGCTGTAAATCAGGGAAAAGGAACGATCAATGGTTAAATGACAGACTGCATTGCAGCATTCGCACGGCGAGGGGGAAGTCGGAGCTGGAAGTGATGTGGCCACTCACACAGACCCCCCCCCTCCCCCCTAACTGCCGCTGCCCTGCAGACCTGCACAAGGTCAAGGTTACTGCCATGAAGAGGCTGCACAAGCTTATCTATTCACTTCATATCTGCGAGAAGCAGCTCAGTCGGTGA
>OOFC01014116.1:0-13058 GCA_900323345.1 Pseudochromis fuscus
GGGGGGGTGCAGTAAGAGATATACAGCAAGAGGGATGATTTTGATGATGATGATGATGCATCTCCAGCGCAGTTGATAAAGGGATAGAGAAATAGACGAGGGGGAAGAAGGAAGAGAGGAAATGTCCGCGCAATTACTGTGGCTGCCAGAAAGAGGCTAATCGAATGGCACTTGGCACAGCAGGCCTCTGTTCCACGCAGCTGGTGGAGGAGGGAGAGAATGGGCTTTGACAGCGGGGAGAAAAGATGGGACGGAGGAAGTGAAGGCTGCAAAGACGAGAGGTTGCAGGGATGCAAAGGGAGGCAGCTTTTAGGGGACTCAAGGAACATTGCGGGGGAACGACGGGGCAACGAAGTCGAGAACGGGAGGCAAAAATCCGAGATGTAAATCCTTGTGAATATGGAGAGAGAGGAAGGAGGGGGAAGGATGCTGGCGTGGGGAGCAAGTGGAGGGAGATTTGATGTGCCAGAGAGGGAGTGGGTGGCTGTGGGGGTGGGGAATAGAAGATGTCGTGCCACAGGACATTATGTTTCCTCATTCCTTTGATGGGCTACTGCATATACTCGCAGCTTTTACACTCACATGTGTCATCCCTGTTGTAGATGCAGCCTTATCAAAAGTAATAGATGCAAAAAGCAGAATCTAAACATGGGGGAAAAAAAACGGGTATTATTTTAAAAATCTTCGATTGTGAAGACGCGCCAAATTCAAGTCAATCACAAGAGTGGAGTTTAATAAAATGACGAGAAAGCTCAGGCGATCAAAGCAGAAAAAGGGAATCTTCTCTGGCACTCGGCGGCAACAAGATGGCCAGTCAATGCTAATTTCAATAACTCTTTAATTATTGGTGTCAGAGCTCCTTTGGATCAGTTTGCGCTATGTGAGCAAGCAAGGCGGGGGATGGGGAAGCGAGGCGGCGAGATAGGGATTCTCAGTACTGAAATATTAATGAAATAAGAATGACAGGAGATACGCTGAAGGTGCTGGAGATGAGACGCAGGGGGCGAGAAAACAGTGATAGAAACGTCTCCTCTGTAATATTGATGCTGGGAGTTTGGTTGTAAGGGCGAACTTTAGACGGGAGTGAGGGAATCGAGATGGACGGTTAACGTCTTTCTCACTTACGTCTCTGTGTACCTCACCTCCCATATAAACTTTCCTTTCTTTAATAAAAGATCTTCCCATCCTCGCTCACGAACAGGAAGGAAGAAAAGCTCATGAGGCATCTTGTTCTCCATGTAGGAAGAAGATGTAGGAGTTCAGTAGATATTAACTGCCCTGCATGGGATTTGTTTAGTTTCAAAGGTCGCATTTGGGGATACAAGCTCGTAGAAGAGTATCCATCTCTGTAGGGGTGCTTTAACACACCACTGCACACTTGCAAATGCCTCAAACTGTACAGCTGTAAGGTGAGGTCTTTGTGATGGTCTTCAACAGTTGACTCTATGGAGGTGGGACTGTGGCTGATTGGTCCGTTCATCTAACTTGAGACTTTCTGAATATTGACCGTAACCTTTGATTGGCTGTTTGGTTTGATCATTAACACCAAGAACGTTAGTCTCTCAACAAGTTAATTTTGTTGATTGTATAATATTGGATGTTAAGAGTTAGGGTTGTGTACAGTGGACAGTTGACGCTAATCACGACTAGCATCCAATATGTAGATCCTAGAATACAGTATTGTAGTGCATATGAGTGAAAATGAAATCCACCCTAATTCTAGATTTACTTGGTCTGAGATGATTTCTTTGGTGTGTCAGTGAAGTTCTTGGTGTTGAAATGACAAATAAAACAGCCAATCAAAGGTCATGGTCGGTATTCAAAAAGTGAGGAGTCCGATGAGTGGAGTCCTCGGCCGACCCCAGAGTCTCAAAAAATAACATTTTGCGACTGTGCTGGGAAGACCATCGGGACCACTCCGCTGTCAGACTTTTGAAAAGTTGAGGGTTTTCGTATAACAGTACATGAGTTTTGAGACTAAATAAACACCATAGCCCTGGGTGAGGGTAACTCTACCCAAAACCGTCAGCCTGGTCTTTCCTGTCAGGGTTCACTGACACTTCTTGAGTTCCCCAAGTTTTTTTTTTTTTGTGGTGAAAAATAAAACTGGTTTTAGTTTTGTGTCTTTAGTAAAATCAGACCAACAATAAGCAGAGCAGGCACTGTGGATAAATGCCAAAAGGAGTGCACTGTGCAAAGACTGCAAATATGGATTTAAATCAGACAACAACAAAAACAGAAACTGCTTCTTTGTTGGCAACATAAATGATGTGCAGACATAATGGCAGAGTGTGATTGTTTGCACGTACTGTGATGGGCTGAATTGACAGGTTTGAAAACATTTATTTTTTCTAATTAAGTAAAATTACCAAGCGCGCAATTAAGGCTTCAACAATGTAGGAGTATGATAGCGCTTTGTGGATTGATTTTCAACAAAATCCATTAAGATCAACCAAATTTATGAATTGTTTCTTTTTATTATTTTTTTTTTTTCAGTCAAGTTCGCAACCTCTGGTCTTGCCCAAAATGTTATCATTTGTTTTGTGAGTAAAATGAGGATATTTATTTCCTAAAGTGATTCCTGATGTCATGTGAATGCAAATAAAAGTCACAAATTAGTCACATGTACATGAACTATGCCTTCATGGAGGTTTGTGTTCTCTTGATACTTTCAAGCTACAATTTCAGCCTTCTGTAGTACTACGTAAAAATATTAACCCTTTTACCCCAAACATTTAGCTACTGACAGAAAGTGACGTGTCAATCAAATCACCGTAATTCGTCGGCCATTTGTGCTAGTGACGTGATGCCAGCAGATTCTGAAAGCCGACAAGTGGAGCATTTCGTATATATTACATACATTACATTTCATATATAATACCTACATTATTGCTATAATGTAGGTAATATATATGAACCCCTCCACATTTCGGCTTTCAGAATCAGCTGGAACCACGTCGCTTGCGCAAATGGCCGAGGAATTACAGTAAATTGGTTTATGCTACCCTCTGTATCACTGGTGACACGCTCAATGTTAACAGGTAAAAATTTTGTACCAGGTTCCTGTTTCTTACTTAACTACAGTACCATGGTAATTATAATTTTCAACTTCTTGATTTAAGTTGAATACCTTTGGTTTTATGTTGTTGTTTATTAATTTTCTAACCTCTGGCAGATAATCACTGTGGCCAAAAACCCAGTTTAACGTGTCACCAACAACCCTATATCCAAGGGTCTGAATGAAACCTAACCCCATGCTCTGAAACGACCTGCCTGAGGAAGTAAGGGTCCGCTGAGCTTGACTGGATTTTATTTCTTTTGATCTGTCCTTAATTCTTTTAAAAATCTTTAATCCTTTCATTGCTTAGTTTTATTGCATAGTTTAGTTTTATGTTTTACTGTTTCATTTTAATAAATTGTTTGATTTTATTGCTTCTGTTTGCCTTGTTTTATAGTTGCTTTTTGAAGCACTTTGTAAGATGTAGTTTGAGAAGTGCTTTCAATAAAGATAATGATTTTATTATGTTATCCCATCCTCTGATGTAACACCGGTAGACTGTTGATAGAAATAGATGACGCTAACGTCTCCTGTTGGTTTGTGGAGTCGCATTTTGAAGCCAGGAGTTTGGTATTTGAACGGCGTATTGGTTGTTTGCAGCCAGAAGTGACCATATTTGGATATGAAGGGAAAAGTGGGGAGGCGGAACAGACATGTCAAGCAAACTAACCACGCCTCTAAATCTTCATATATACTTAATGATGAAATTGTTTTCAAATGACCCACCAGATCACCGATGAATAGAGTTTAGCTAATGACATCAGAATGACTTGTGAGAAAAAAATGTGCAGACATGATGTATTACATGATTGAAAATGTAGTTTTTATTAATTAAACTCAGTTGTAGTTATGGTTTTTTGGAGCCAGCATCTAGTGGCCATTTATAGTATTGCACTTTTTAACACTATTGGTTTCACCTTTGAGCCCTGGTTGCTTAGTCCATTATATACACTGTCACTCTACCCTGTCTCTCAAAAAACTTTATTGAGATCTATTTTGCAGTTTTTCTATAATTATGCTAACACCCAAACAAACCAACGCAGGTGAGGATGTAACCACATCACCCTTTTTTTTTTTTATTCATATAACATGAACTTTCACCTATTGCACAGTATTAGACTGTCACTGTCCCTTCACTGTAAACAATGGCTGGAGTTGTCACAATATGCCCTGCAGTGTCAAACGTACCTTATCTTTTTAGTTTCCTCACTCAAGGTTACCTAACCGAGCCCCGGGGAACACTTCAGATGTCTGCGGAGTAAAGAGTTGTGACATTGACACAGGAGTCACAGCAGAGTCAGATCTCCTACATTTGACAAGGTTGTGATGAGGCTGCCATCATATTAAAAGAGCGAGAGAGAGAGAGAGAGAATGAAACGTGCAAACATGGTTGTCAGCGCAACTCGGGCAAGGAGAAGTTTTCTGTTTGCGGATTGTGCGCTTCGAAAGAAAACTCGACAATCTCTCTAAATACCCACAGGCCTGAGGAGACACACACACGCTGCAGTACACACATAATAACACACCCACGTACACTGCAACTGCCCACATCACTGAGCTGAGGATGTGTGTGTGTGTGTGTGTGTGTGTGTGTGTGTGTGGTTTCACTGAAGCAGCAATACTCTTCTGAGCCTACAGATAGTCAGGGAGAGACGGGGAATGAGTGGGACAGATAGGGCCTGATGTCTAATTAACTTACTGCCTTCAGAGAATGTGTGTGTCCTTAAATCCAAGGCAAATGATGACCACTGGGGAGAAGAAGGAAAGGATGGATGGAGGGATGGAGGGAGACAAAGAAGAAGGGGCAGTTATGCAAAGAAAGATGGTGCTGTGAGACAGGAAGTACCACTGTAGTGAAAGCTCTCCTTGACATTTGCATTTTACCTGAAGATTGAGGAACATGTTTGGCTATAAAAGTACAGATTTGAGTGATAAAGACATGGGAGCATCAGCCAAGAATTTCTGGGCAGAACTGAGCAACTTGAATGCTGCATGTAAACACCTGATGGGTATTTACTCGCCTTCAGAGTTCAGCCTTTTTCTCAACTAAAATTCCCTGTGATGCCACATCTAAAAAAAAACGTGTTTTTTTTTTTTTTAAAGCGAGGAAATGTTGACAGCAAAAATCACTCCGTGTGAGATTGAAAACCAAACTCGGTAAGACACAGAAGACAGACAGGAAGAGATGCAGAGGCAGGGGCAGAGGGAGGCGGTGAATTAGAGTTTTTAATTAGACCAGACATAGAGTGCTGTCTGCGTGGATGACACAGGCGAGGCCTGAAGGGAGGAGTATAAAGGGAAAGTCACTTTCAAGCTCCACTAATATAATGGAGCCCCCATGGGACCAAGCAGGGGGTAGATGTTTTACTTTTTATTTATTTTATTATTTTTTTTAAGCTCATTTCTGCTGTCTGGTGAGTGTTCATCTTAAATCTCCCCCACGTTCAACCTGTTTCAAGGTTGGCTCAAACAGCTGAAGTCATCAACCATTAGACCACGAGGTTATTGTGCGACTTTTTTTTTTTTTTTTGTCATTATCATCCTCAGCTGCAGCACAGCCACGCACAAACACAGCCTCTTGCTAAGCCTGGTGTCATATCAGTCTTGTGTGGCTAAGCAGGCTGTTCAGTGAGTTGTGAAATTGAAATGCAGCCTTGGTTATTAGACAAACAGCCTATCGCCCGTACTGCTAGTTCACTGTCAATAGCCACTGTAGCGTCAACTAACAACACAACTCATTTGTTGATTAAGAAGAGCTGTGCGTGTTGTGTGTGCTTATTTTGTGTACGGGCCTCTGTGTCGCAGGCCATCGGTGTATACATCACTGAGACTGCATCAGTGTGACATATTAATCCTTTAGCTGCAGTACAAATGAAAACATGACTTCTGGTTAAATATTCCATTTGAATCCATTAACACGATGACAGAGATATACAGATATGAATTTACACTATAGGGTCTATACAACTAGAGGTATGCTGCAGTGAAAAGCTTTTATTCATGGAAACTTTCATATACCTTGTAATGTTGCATTTCATATTCATTCCAGCTCCACCGGAAAAAACCTTGAGTGGATAATTGCTGTAGGCCGACAGGGAGGTTACATCTTTTTACCTTCATTTGTTTGTTTGCATCGTATTATTATGGAAAAACTACCAAATGGATCTCATTGAATTTGTTTGAGGGATGGGGTATTAGTTTGAGTGTAGTTAGTTTGATTGACAGGTCTGGTATCCAATGACACCAGCCCTGAACACGAGTCTGATACCCATTGGACAGTGACCATGGGTTCAAGGAATAAACCACACCATCATTCAGCCAAACAACATGTGAAACTGTACGGTCTCCACGTACTACCTCATATGTACTACTCATGTGTACACTGCTACATACAATAGTCACTGGTTATAGTTTCTCTCTCATGCACAATAGTCCCGTTATGGTTGAAATCACTTCTACCACTGGTTTGGTTGCACTCAACACTGCACAGTTCTGTATATATGCATTTTGTTATTGTGTATTCTGTGGTTTTTATTGTAAGTCTTTGCATCCTAAAGTTCATGTTGTAATGTAAATGGGGCAATTTAGCACAACAATTTCCTTCGGGATTAAGAAAGTTTTATTCAGAGTTGGGCAGAGTAGCCAAACACTGTACTTAAGTAATGGCACATTTACACTGGTACCTACTCGCTTTGCTTCGCTGTGGTTTTGGCGCATATACACTGGCAAAAAACCTTTCTGTCATTAGTCGCTGATGAGAAAATTCAGCAGGAGCTGGACGTCACGGTCAGAAACGAAAGAATCGCATAAAAGATGACGTAACAAATGAGGAGGGACTATCCTCGGCAATGTAAATGCAACTGAGGGGGGGCGATCCCGAGCAATCCGAGGCGAAGCGAAGCGAGTAGGTACCAGTGTAAATGCGCCATAAGAGAAGTGTTACAGGGATTACCCACAATCCACCTTCTTAAAAGTACAGGCTTATAACTCTGGTAAAGTGAGTGAGTGAGACGCGGGACCCTGGGCGGATATTGTGGTGCTCATAGTACCCACTAGTGGTGAGCGGCGTATCTGCAAAACTCCTAAGTCGGTGCACTCGTAAGTCAAGGTACCATTGAACATCTAAATTAAAAGTAACGACTCGAGTGTAGCAGAGTAAGAGTAGTTTCTTTTGCATATCTACTTGAGTAAAAGTAAAAAGTATGGTGCAGTAAAACTACTCTTAGAAGTACATTTTTTTTCTAAAGTTACTCAAGCAAATGTAGCAGAGTAAATGTAACTCATTACTACCCACCTCTGGTTTGTAATCCCACCGCCCTTGGCTTTAAAATGTGACCAACGGGTGACAACATGTTAGTTGCATCCATTCTATCTATAGTCTGTGGTGGTTACTCCTCCTCTTCTATTGGTTCCTTTGGTTCCATGTGGTTTACTGACAAAGCCACTGCTGGACAAACTGAAGGAGGTTTACTGTGATGACAGAAAAGAAATAAAGGGCCCGAAGATTTTGCCGGTTTACAGCATCTGATTTTGATCATGTTTATTTTTATAGGAGAGCCTTTCAGCCAGAGGGGGTTATGATGAAGTTGTCTACCTTAGATGAAGTTGGGGAAACAACCAGGGGCAGAATCATAATCATGCGGATTGGGAGAAATACCAGTGGGCCGGTAACATTTCAGAGTGATTAATCTGGTCTAACAATATTGAGCCTCGCTGCAGGCAGAGCTGAGAGAGAGAGCTGTGTGTGTGTGTGTGTGTGTGTGTGTGTGTGTGTGTGTGTGTGCTGGCAGAGTCAGTATCTCCACATACAAACAAACACACACTCTGTTCGGGGCCCAAACCAAGTCAACAGTGACTGTGTTTACATGCATCTAAGTAACCAGGTTACACTCGGCTTTCTCCAGTAAACTCATTTCTCGACTGTTATGGAAATGAAAAACCTCGTTTCCATAATCGTGGTAGGGGGGATTAGAGAAACTTGATGTTTTATTTTTTTTTTTTCACAGGTAGATGTACAACTGGGTGTCTAATCCGGTTTTTACAAATGCGCATGTGTGTGACGGGGAAAAAAAAAACAGCATACAGGGAAAGTAAGAGCATGGAGTGACTGAATGAAAGGAGACATACTTTTAAAATAAGTCAGCCCAAAGTTAAAATGAAACCATCATAAACCGGCCTGTTTAAAGTCAGTTTCCTGTCTCCTACTGAAGTTTTGAAGGAAGCAAATTCAGACATAGATTCCTTTGTGAAGAGGTTTGTATTTATTCTGCTAAAAAATTAAAAGTCAGTCAGCTGTGCCTTCAAAATAAGTGTGCACAGATTTATACTATTATACTGTACATATAACTGCACCCCCTCCCCATTACCTGCATAATCTGATTTATCTGTGCATGTCAATACACAGAACAAAGGAGTACTTCAGCATCCTCTCTCCTAATGACACACTACGCTGACTTGACGTGTAGCGTTTAGATATCCCAAGGCAATAAGATAATGATTCAAAAACACTGGAGGAGGGTGCAGCAAAGCAAATGTTCTGTGCAAAAGTGTGAAACATTCAGAGTTATAGCAGCTGCTTGAATTATAATTTAACTGTGATCTGCTGTTGCCTCGTATGACACTGGTTTACATTACAAGTGAATCCACTGTCGAGTCAGTGGGGGTCACACTCACTCGGTAACTCAGGACCAGAGGCTGTCAAACCAACACATCACTCTGTTTTTCTAAGTGGATGAATAAATCACAAAGTTGTTATTATGATCTTTTAAAGTTTTATCCATGTTTAATACATAGAGTTAAGCAGTGACAGACTATGTGTCATTGTTGTGTCTGGATTAAGACACTTCCTGTAGTGAGTGTTTTTGTAGGAGCTTTTGTTTTGAAATTCTGTTCATGTGCAGAAGCTGTTTCCAGAAGCATCTCATTCTAACCTTAAACGCATATTTATCACTCCACCCCACCCCTCATGAACAAAGTGTTATTTATGAATCATGCTGTCCTCACCTACATTTCTTCACAATGTGCTGTGATCATTTTCTATTCAGCTACAAGCTGTTGTTTGTTTTCAAAGATGCAGTATTAGAGTATGACATGCAATACAGTCAAATAAAATATGTACTTTAATCTATGAAGGTGAAAAAACATTACTGTTGTCAAAATCCATCCCATGGGTACACAAAGGCACATGCAATTTCCAAAAAATTAAGATTATTGTAAAGGGGAAAAAAATGATGCATCAGTCTGTGGTGTAAAGGTGAATTTGTACATAATACATCAGACACTGTGAAAACAAAGTGGAGGAAGAGCCACACTTAAGCAGGAGCTTTTATCCAGATCCACCTCATACTGATGAGACACTTGAAAGACAACACAGGTAAATACACATGCCACAGTTGTAAATATGCACACTGATTGGGCAGACACCATCAAACTGTGTGTGAGTTATACATTTAAAACAATAAGTAGTAGTAGCTGCGAGTCAGCAATTCATCTGTTAACATGTAGAATACTTCTTGGAAACTCATGAGTAGGATAACATCCCTATTGTACTAGTTGTAGCTGCAACTTCTTTTCAATTTTTAGTTTTTGGAAACTGGTTTTCAAAAATTGGCCTTGGAGGAAATCTTATACAAATTTTTTCTGTCTTTTTCTATTGTCTGTGTATTTCACATGGACTCTTAAACCGTTGATTTTTATGAATCAGAAAAGCTTTATTCATCCCTGCAGGGAAATTGCTTTGAAACAGTTTCTTAAGTTGTGCAAGATGTAAACTTGAAAGAAGTTTTGGAAAGAGAGAAGGAAGTAGGTAGAAACAGGAAGGAGTTCAGAGGAGCTTTTTGTCGTACCCTTTGAGGCTCGAAGACATCATCGATAAAGAGGAGTTTTGACAACATCCTCTTCTCTGTGACTGTGCACAGATTGTCCAGCTTCCCCCTCAGGACAGAGCCGGCCTTCTAAATAAGTCTTTTTGGCGTCATCCACCCTCAGGCTTTTCCCACCACAGACCACAGCAGCAGTATCGACCTGCATGGCATTCATCTTGTTCCTCAGCAACAGCATTAAGGGACTAAGGAAAGCAAATAATATGTGTGTCCCCTGGCCTGTCAAAGTAGGAGTTGGTCGGGAGGCATTGTCAATGCTGACATCTAGTTGGGCAAATTGGAGAGGTCCAATGAAGAGTTGGCTACACTAGATTTGACTTCATGATGTGTTTGGTCAACATGATCAGTCTATATTCACTAACGGGAAGTATTGTAGGTCAAATCTTCATTGGCGAGGTCCAATGAAGACCTGACTTCATGATGTACTTGGTCAATGGTGCACGGAAGTATTGTAGTTCAAATCTCCCAACCATCATGTGGAAAGATGTCTCCGATCCCAAAAGTATACGGTAAATGAGGTACACTCATATAGCACTTTTATCACCTTAGCTAGGTTCCAAAGCCCTTTACAAGCTCTCTCATTCATCCATTCACACACCAATGGCTACAGAGCTACAATACAAGGCGCTAGCCACCATTGGGAGCAACTTAGGGTTTAGTGTCTTGCTCTAGGACACTTCAAAATGTAGACAAGAGGAGCCGGGGATCAAACCCATGATTCATAGACAAGCCACAGCCTCTCTACAGAGCAGAAACAACTGTAACAGACGGCAAATTGGTCTGAAAACCAAAAATAAGCACATTTTTCTAACTTGTGTTTTGACCCGACAGAGACAAAAATGCTGTCTACTCTTCTGCAATCTCATATTGGGAAGCAGTTACATCCCTAGCTCAATGCTTCTACCTCCCTGCCTGTCATATGGCTTGATTTATGTTGTTGTATCTATCATTGACAAGCCTCCAGAAGGAAAGGTTAGCATTTACCTACATCAGTGTGTATAAATCCCATTTAATCTGTTGTGTTCTGTTGTCCAGTCGGTGAACCCTCTGAGTTGATAATTTTACACTCACCGGCAAATGTCAGTGGCAATATCGATCAGGTAAAAAGTTTGCCGAAGGAGTCTTACACAAGTTTGTCTTCCCTGTCAACTTGCATTGTGTATTTTCTTCCACCTCGATTCACTGGTTAACTGCAACATTTAACAGCACTTTGTTTTTTCTTCATTAAAATTTGATTGGAAAAAAAATGAATCCAGATGTTGCTAGTATTTGTTGCAATGCGGTCTTGACTGGTCACCCTTATTTGTTTAATGGTGTTAAAGTTGTCAGGTACACTGCCAAATCCTCGTTGCCTTGTCTCACACCGAGCTCTCTGCCTGTCTCCAGAAAGCCATGTCTCCTAGCTCCTCTGTGGGCAGTTACACTGTGTTTCGATAACGGGATCAGGAGGTCAAGCGCTTTTAGCAACAAGTTTCGCTCATTAAAACTCTTCCTCAGCTGACTGAATGCCTTATTAGTGTTTCAACATGCCGGACTACTTATTGCCTTTTCTCAACATTGGCATTTACTTGAGTTTGACCCTGAACTAAACGAAGGTTGTTTCTTTGTCTGCGTATGTGTGTGTGTGTGTTTTCCCCTGAGCTGTCATTCTTACCCTTTACAACTTCCTCCTCCCAATTTGTAATTTTATAGTCTGAACTGAGGCTTGACTGAGAGCATCTCTCCTCCCTCAGAGGCGGCAGGCAAAAACTGTACACAACTCAACTTACTGTTACTTTATAAATGTAGGAATGTACTAGAAGAAGTTGTCAAAATAGCTACTTTTCTTAAAAATCTGTGGGCCTCATTCCCCAATATCTTAAGGTTCTTAAGAGAAAGTCTACGTCAGAGTCATGAAGCGTTTGTATCTGTACTCTTGCGTTGTATTCACAATTTTCACATTGTGTGTACTCGCAAGTAACAATTTTGCCGTCAACAATGAACAAGATCGTAAATATTGCAGCTTTTACCTGTTGTTGAAGTCCCGGAAACGGAGAACAGCTGCTCTGCTTCTTGGTACAGAGTTAAAGTTACGTGATAAAGCTGTGGTCGGACACAGACGCTGACAATAAGCAAGTCCTCCATTGCTGTTAGGTGTAATCGGGGAAATGGCAACGCCACGTAACACGAATTTGTTGTTCGAGTTAAAACTTTTTCGGCTCATGTAATGTCACTGTCGCATCTTCTTGCAAGAGTACACATGAAATCAAATCTACTTGTGTGTTCCCATTCACTTATCATGTAATCCCAACGCATGACAAATTCACGCCTGAGTTGGTGTGAACCCCTCTGTCAGAATGATGAATCCCAATCCTTCATAAGTGCCACTTGTTCCTAATTTGCAAGTATAAATAAAGAGATTACAGGGCCCTGTGCACACAGTTAACAATACCCACATAAAATGTAAATACAGCAAAGCAAGACTGAAAACCTAAGAAACACTTCAGTACTTTGGAAGTGAGAACAAACCAGTTTAATACTTGGTGGCGTCTGTAGTGCATATAATTAAAAAGCACAAATGCAAATATGCAATGTGTCTGGGCATGTTGTGTCAACAAAAAGAGTACACAACTGATAAAACAAAAACAAAAAAAAAAGTTTTCTCTCAGATCTGAGGCCAAAATTTTACAATGTACAACTGCAATCACAGGTCAGTTGTTGGTCCCAGGTTTGGGTCAGGACAAACATCTTTTTGTTATGAATTGAAATGTTAGGGTTGCATTGATTCATTTTAATAGACCATGAAAAAAATAAGATGCAATACGACAATATTATTTAATTTAAATCCCTTACTGCTGTGCATCTGTAGAACACAAAAGATCCCACAATACCGTACCGTATATAATATCGTATTTTCCGGACTGTAAGACGCTACTTTTTTCCGACGCTTTGAACCCTGTGGCTTAAACACCGGTGTGGCTCATGTATCGGCGGCACGAAGCTCGTTAGCTTTATACAAGCTAGCAAGCTCCATGCCGCCGATACATTTAGCCTCGTCACATCAGACCCTTTCAGAGTGGACAAACTGTTCGAATAAATTCAATAGTGGCTTATAGACAGGTGCGCTCAATAGTCTGGAA
>OOFC01014117.1:0-32132 GCA_900323345.1 Pseudochromis fuscus
CTGGCTGCTCCATCGCCTCCTCGCCGCCGTGCAGCCCACTCCTTCCTCGCAGGGAGAGAGCTGACTTGATGCGCATAATAAATCATCACCGCAAGATTCCTTTTTCAAGCCCAATTGCAGACCTACGCGTGTTGGATTTGAAAGCATAAACACAGGCGAGCCTCGTAAACTGGGGATGTTGCAAATGTGATTCAGCACAGCAAACAACGTGGGTGTTGTGTGTGTGCGTGCGTGCGTGCATGTGTGTGAGTGTGTGTGTGTTTTTTTCTTTTTTTGTGGGGAGTGGAGGAGAAGAGGGGAGAGCAGCGATATGAAACGCGCGTGTTTATGCCTCCTGCGTTACCCGTTATCTGTGACTGACCACCGGCTCAATTTCACCTGTATGAACGACCTTGCAATTGTGACCGAAATTTTCCTAACGAGGTTTCCATGGAGGAGCAATCTGTCGTTTTTTTTACGTGAGGGCTGAATTTGGTTCCTTCTGGTCTCAAGATATTTCAGGATAAGAGGTAAGACAATATGAATATATATTTAATTATATATGGAGAGATATATTTCCCTCATGGGCGCGCTTTGCAATTGTGCACACATCAGATAAATTATTTACACTGATATTGATATGCAAAAATATTTGTTCACTCTAACAGGGCTCACATGTCGGCCTGTCTTGGCTGTTCCGATTTGGCCCATCAATTCCTGATGCCATGCATTTGATAATAATTGTTTGTTTTAGACTGGAGCAACGTGACGTGCCCTCCCAACTGCAGCCAATTCCTCCACACTGAGGAGCCTGGTGTTGGAGAAGCATGCATTCACAAATGTGCACTTCTTTGTGTTTCTTTCCCCCCACTGTATTTATAAGGAGTTGTTTTGTGGAGCTCACCCATGCCTTCCTTTGTCAAAGTGATGTAGGGATGCAGTTAGTCACATACTGGTATTTTAGACTCTGACTGCTCTCCTGTGGTTCCCTACCTGGTGTGGTGCCACACTGCAGCCCGGCTTCACATCAACTGACCCTCTGAAATATATATAGCTAACCCCACAGGCCAACACCAATGCATTTTAGAGGCTGGATCAGCCTTGGAGTTTGCTTGTCGGCTGCTTGTATGCACCAGCTGATGGGAAAGAGGAAACCAAACATGTATTCATGTGTTATCAAGGACACTCTTCCAGAGGTATTTTAAACATTTAAAAGAAAAAAAGCTTCAGAAAACCTTGAAAAGTACCTCGGCGATCACAGTCTTTCTGCCACTTCAGATACAGGGAGTGGAAAAGGTGTCGACACTCACACACACACTGCACACACACACTGCACACACCATTTCTACCTTGCAACATTCACCAGGTAACTGCATACTTCTGTGCCACAGTGTCAGCTGGAATATCTGTGATGAATGCAGCTCAGGCCTTCAAAATAAGTACACTCCCACTCTTCCAGCTGGGCTATTTGTTCAACCAGCGTGTTACTTGGATGCAGGCAGAGTGTGATGGAGGCGGTAGATATCGTGTTTATACATTATTTTTTTCCGTGTCAGTTAACCCAGTGGTGTGTTGGTTTTGGGAAGGTAACCTCCTTGATTGAGAGTGATTCACCCGGCAAAGCTTTCTCACCTCCTTCCATCAGCGTCATCGTTAGCACCATTATCCATGAGTGCAAGCTGAGAATGTGTGAGTGTTCATGTGTGTGTGTGTGTGTGTGTGTGTGTGGGCATCTGTGCGCTTTTATCTGTGTGTGTTTGAGCAATTGTATAGACTGTGTACACACACGTGTAACACTGACATAATTCAGTATTTTACCGGGTAGAAAAAGAAACACATGGCATCAGCGGCAACACGGCGCCTGACAAAAAGAAATAGCCCATTACAAATGCAAACCATAACATGCAAAGTCGACAGTAGTGTAATACCCACTGTACCTTTCACACACCAATCCTCAGTCCGAAGGTGCCAGCGGTTTGTACACTGTGGGCCTATCACTGAGGTATGGCATGCAGGAGTCTTCTTGAGAGGAAGCGTACCAATCCAATTTTGCAGACTTTGGGTGAAGAAAAAGGAGCGAGCAAACATGAAAGGTAGGGAAGAAAATCCTGGCTGAGACCCCACGTGTCTGATTTGACATCCAGGCAGCTGACAAACAATTAGACCCTCCATAAGTAGCGCTCTGAACCAGGCTCGCCTCGGGATTAGGCCACAAATGAGCCGCACATCACGGCTTATGTCTTCTAAATGGAAAGTGAGTGTATATATATGTGTGTGTGTGTGTGTGTGTGTGTGTGTGTGTGTGTATGTGGAGGCTGGCTGTTGTATGTGTTGTACATTGTGAGAAAGCAAGTTTGGTGTGTAGGCGTGTGTGGGTTGTGTGACATTTAGCAGATTGGTGTTATTATCTGTCTCTGACCTTAATATATCTTGAACACCTCTTGAGAGGAATTTGTGTTTTGTTTGTGTGCGTGTGTGCAGACCGGCTTGTTGGTGCAGGTGCAGGCTGAAATGTACACAAATCTGCATTTACTCCATCTGCACGTGTGTGCGGCCGCTCCGTGAACTGCTGCGTTATTGTCGGTTCTCTGTCGTGTGTATGTTTGACATTTCATAATTGTATCATTACTCGCTCAGTCTCCTCCTGCAAGAAGTGGGTGCATCGCAATTTGCAACACATGCTATGAGCAGACAGACTCTTGCCCTTGATTATGGACCTGGGTGGAATGGCTTCCTCATCAGCCTGTCTTGATTCACCCCAGCATGTGGGAAGACACATGCTGCTGTGGGTGAATCTAATTGATTGGATGGCACCCAATTCCCAGGTCCAAGTCTCCTCAGGCAGCCAGAGAGTGAATCCGTCCAAGTGAAGGATGAGCTTAGGCGTTGGGTTGCTCCCCTAATAGATTGGCATGGTCTTCCTCCCATATGCCTGTGGTATCACCCTCAGACATCTCCGGGTGCAAGTTGGCCGCACCGCAGGGCACAAAGTGACATTGTCTGGATCTTCACTGATTAGAAATGTAAGAATGGACAGAAGAAATGAGACACATGCACCACCACACTGGACACTGATTTTTTTTTTTTTTTTTTTTTAACCACCAAAACTTCTAGCGCTCCCTCTGTCTGCCTCCTGATAGGTGATTATGTAATGTTAAAAGCAGGATGAAAAAAAATAAAAGTTTGGTATCTTACAACACAATATTTACTTCAACAGGTCAAGCTCCTCTCTCCCGGAGAACACAAGTGCCATTTAAAAGCTTATTGGATGAAAGTCTCATTTACCCTTGGCTGCCAAAGATGACGTTGCCATGGAAACAGCTTCTTCTGTTATCAATCATCGACTGTCTGACAGGTAAACCACCTTTTTATATGAGTAATGATTTTTTCACGCTTGGACATTTACAGCTGCGCGGTGATAGGTGAAGAGCCAAAAAAAATCATGTCAGCGGTGATGGGATGGCCCCGGTTTAAAGGAACACTCCTCAATATTGACTTCCGCTCAGAGCACAGACACAATGCTTTCAATCTTCTTCACCCAACCATGATTGTAACCTGATGGACACACATTCTTCTTTTCCTTTCATACTATTTACTTTGGCGTTTAGTGGAAAATTGAAGTGTCACACAGTACAGAGCAAAGGCTTTGTCCATTAAAGAAATGTCTTCATTAATAGTACTCATGATGTTTATATTCACCAAGAAGTGACAACAAACTGACGCTGCTGCTCCTCCAAAGTCACAACAAATTGAACACAAACTAATTAAACTGACAGATAATGTGTAACAGCTGGAAAATGAATGATTAAGAAAATTATTTATTTCTGGAATCATGCAGTTGTTTTATTTTCTATAGCAGCAAGTTTCTTTCAAAGTGACAGGACAGGCGTCTTAGTACAGTTTATTGTTCAGTAGAATCCAAACCACAAGATCATAAAAAACATATTGAGTCACTTTCTGTGTTTAGTTTTATGTCCAAACTCCCATTTTGAAAGAGCCTTCCTATTACACTAAATGTACTATTTCCACCAGTCGAACAGGGAATAATGGACTCTATCAAAATGGCCCCTTTTCCACATCCTCACACACTCACGCTGTTACTGTTTTATCTGACAGATTGTCTGGACAGTGGATCGTACCATGGTCCCAGATGGAGGATGGAGCCAGGTGACTTGTTCATCCCTGTCGACTCCATAGAAGAAGAAGCTACTCTGACGTGCGATGCTAAGGGAACGCCGCCGCCTCAGTACAGGTACGTCTGGTGTGTGTGAGCGCTGAGAAAAAAGGTAGAGGTCATTATACGAATTTACAAATCAATAACTTCTCAATCTGTTCGGACGATGGATTTTTAGACTCGTGCAGCACAAAACCCTCCATAGTTTAATAAGAAAGTAATCATCCACATTTATGGTTTTTGTATGATTTTAGAAGGTTGCATAATCAGCCATTCACCTCCATTTTCTCCCTATATGAATACACCTTTATGTGGAGAAGAAAGGTGCTTTATCTCATCTCCTTCTTTGCCCAAATGAGACTGAAATGCACACAGACACTCTGAGCAGTGGTGTCATTATGACTTCGCTAATTCATATTGACTAACACACTAACAATCCCCCTCTTTTGTCACCAGATAGTATCTTGGTGACACACATGTAGCATCCTAATGATCGTCTCTGCTTTTAAGACACCATGAGACCAATGCGAGGTTCCTAGACACCAGTTGTCGCCATCAGGCATTGATTACAAGTGGTATTGCGGTTCCACATTGGCATTACTGCAGCACAGTCAGCGGTGTGGAGTACACACACTCATTATTTAAGGCTTTTCACAATTCCCTACCTAAGACCAGGTATTTCCATGTACTGATTAAAGGTAAGATGAGCATTTTTAACGTGGAGTCTTGTCAAGCTGGCTGTTCTAGGCTCTGCATGCCCTCAGCACCTCTCTGGCTTCTCTCTTGAAGTGTAAATGATCTCACACTGCACCCTCCCCCTTCGATCTTCCTGTCTTCCTTTCTTTCTTTCCCTTTCCTGTGCCACTCCCGTCACTCACAAAGATATGAGACTTCCATAGTGTGCGCACAGCAGCAGCGTGAAGAAGAAGGACAAAAAAAACTCATGGGAGAAAATCAGGTTTCATATAGGATCTGCTCCATAGTCACTGCTGCTGTGTGAGTTTCTCCAAATCCAGACAGAAGGTGACTCACCTCACCTTTACTTGACCTGAGCTTTGAATCCTGTGGCTCTGGAGGATCCTTCAGAGTACTCGAGTCTCCCTTTGGTCAGATGGTCGGACGACTTGTGTTTACAAAATGAGTTTGAAGAAGCCGAGTAATTCAATTTCCAGTTGCTATTCAATCACCTGCCCTGTGTTCATGGCACCGCTGAACAGCGGAGGCACTTCAGAGCAGGTCAAAAAGAGGTTGAAACGGCGACTCAAGGATAAAAAGCTGAATGCGAGCGAGTGGACACAGACACCTGAACACACACCGAGCCTTTATGCATTCATCGTGCAGCCATAAGGAGTCGTAGGGTTATTCTCAATACATACAGTGACACAGCTGTCAAGTATTAAGTGTCTGGAATGTGGCAGCAAACACTCATCAACATTCAACGGCTTGGATTTATTCTTTATGAAATTATTTTGAAGGTTAGACTTGAAAGCTTTTGGAAAGTTGGCTATTATGGCCTCTACGTCTTTTATTTCTACTACGTCTTTCATTTCTACTGAAGGAAAGCAGAAGAGAAGAATGTGGCTGACGGGAAAAAAAAAAAATATCGTCGTTATTTTCTATGCTTAGAGAGAAATGATGGAACATTCTTGAAAAGTGCTCTGTCCTTGAACCCATCAATGCTCAGTTTTTGAATAGCATTTAAAAAGCAACAGAGTGTTGTGGTGGCAGAAGACTTCAATAGAAGCGTTTTCTGGTTGAGTAATGGGACTTCTTTAAATCAATGAATTAACCTCGTGTTTTTAAGAGTTCTTTCAGGTGCTTCATTTACTTGATAGCACAATCTGAACCAACGCAAGCTTCTGCTTTTTTTCACATTCCCACGCCTGCTAAGTGTGGGATAGATGTAATAGAGGGTGAAAAAGAGTTTAAAAGGCATCCTTTGTTACATCAGCACACTGTTACCTCTTGCCAAGTGCTAATGTTTTGCCCTAATGAGAAGTCAAAGGTGGAATAATGTCACATTATGTAAATATAATGTGACAGAGAAGAGGTGATTATAGTTAGACTGATGATAATATCTGGGATGGCTTCTAAAACCTTTATCTTCTGCTCCCCTTAAATAGCAGAGGACAGCTTTGTGTATGATACTCTAAGATTAAAATTTAATGATCCCTGTGGGGAAAATGGGATAGCTGCTGCAGCAAGTAGTGATGGAGCTAAATAAAGGAAAATAGAATAAAAAGAGGAAAATGCAACATAAGGAAGAAATTTGCATTTCAAGGTTTATTTAAAAACATAACCAATAACTCTAGAGCATCTGTTAGCTAAACAAATGACTAATGTATGGATATTGCAGCCCTATGGAATATACCATTATTTGATTTCAGGGACATAAACAAACTATGCTGCAATCATAAAACATAAGTAGAATATGATAAAGCATGAAAGTATCAGTCGACGATATGAGTAGGAGGCAAATGCTTATCAGTGAATGTACTTTTTGATTGACGTGCATGTATTTATCAGATCTCTTTAATTCCTCTCCCTCCAACACAAATATCTTTTAAAGGCAAAACAAAAACCATATCTGCAACTCTTTGAATTCCTCGACACCACCATAGATCCCACCGTGTACAGTATATTATTCTTACTCCGAGTGAGTTACCACAGTGAGCTGTGTTCCCCGCTCACCCCCCTGTCACACCACCTTGGTTGGTAGAAAGAAATGGACTGTGCCTGTATTTTTTGCCAGGGACTGATGGTGTCTTTGCCCTCACAGATGGTCACTGAATGGGACTCTCATAAATCTGGGCCTGGATCGTCGGCGGCGTCTGTCTGGGGGCAACCTCATTATAAGCAGTCTGGACCGCTACCAGGATGTAGGGATGTACCAGTGTATGGCCTACAACACTGTAGGAGCCATCCTCAGCAGGAGAGCCAGTCTGCAGTTCGCCTGTAAGTCACCGAGTTTGTTGCTTTTTTTTTTCCCCCGTTACAGTATTCATCAGTGTGCTGCAGCGTTGGTGTGAAGCTCCATTAAATGTTAAAGTAACATGGGAGCACTGTGTGTGTGTGATGACTGTTACTTATAATCATATATGCAAGCAGAGAATGACTGCTTCATATTGTGTTGTTTACCTCAATCAAAAGCCAGTGCTGTGGGTGAAGTAGGCAGCTAAATTGCACAAGTAACATTTGAGAAATATCTTAATAAGAACTGAAGCCTGAAGAAAAAAATAAATAAAAACTGGATCGTAATATACCGGTACGTTTATGAAAAACTGAAGTAATCAAATAAATAAAAGGTAGATTGCAAACATAGCTTTATATTACAACTGCAACCCGTTAGACAATAAATAACATTTGGTTCACCATTGAACAACTGACCTGAATAACTAAATGGATGCCTATTATATGTGTACTATTCATTACAGGCTTCTTTTCATGCAGAGTGTAACAAAACCCATTTTGACACCTGCACTCGGTGGTGGCATCTGGCCTTGTGGATATTTTTTCATTTTATTTGACAAGTTTTCAGGATGTGCACCGCTGGGATTTGTGGTGCTCCAAAATATTTAATATTGACATTTAAAAAACAATGACTCAGAAATAATGTCCCGGTTGTGATGGATAATGAACAAACCTTGGTGATAAGATTTGTTTTTCAACCTCCCGATGAAACATGTTTGCAACTCTGAAAACACATAGTTTCAATAATAACATTTTTTAGTTTGTTTTATCTCAGCATTTGGATGTAATACCGCAGAATGATAATTAGATTCACTCTAAATACTTCTTAAACCCTTGCAGCCTGTCCCATTATGCCACACTCATGTAATTACACAGCTTTCTTAAACATGTACACTTTCTGCATGGACAGTTTCCATGTCATTAGATTACTCTCTAATATCTCATTTAGGTCGTTGGGCTGAAATTTCTGCACAAACCTCCGCTCCGTCTTACCCAGTCGCTTTCTTCCTCTCTCTGAGGCATCGCAGAAGTGCAATACTCATTACAGCTTTCTTATGGGCTTGTGTCAGTGTCTCGCTGAAAGCTTTTACTCAGCTCTGTTCCCCTCCCTTGATATGTGAGATCCTGCAATGATCTTGCTTTTCTGTTTTTTTTTTTCCTCCTCTCTTTCTCAGACTTAGATCATTTCAAAGTTCACACCAGAAGCGCTGTGTCAGTCCGAGAGGGACAAGGAGTGGTGTTACTTTGTGGAACGCCCACTTCCTCAGGAGGTAAACTCTCTCCTGTTTTTGACGAGACTAAAACATAATCTCTTGCTTAGCCTTTGTATAATCTCATCTAACTCTCTTAATCACATTTAATATCATGCAGTGTCCGTGATCAGCTCAGGTGCGTCCTTGTTTTTGTCTCCTAGACCTCACTTATGCATGGGTCTTCAATGAGTACCCGTACTTTGTTCAGCAAGACAATCGGCGTTTCGTCTCCCAGCAGACGGGAAACCTTTACATTGCCAAGGTGGAGCCCTCTGATGTGGGGAACTACACCTGTGTGGTGATGAACAGCATCACAAAGGGCAAGGTTCACAGCTCGCCTACGTCTCTGATCCTCAGGACAGATGGTAAGACACAGTTTGCGACTATGACGTGACAAGTGTGCCTTTCAGCCTCGCATTATGCACCTTTCTTTTTCAGGTGGCTTTATACATCACGCTAGTGCTCTTTGTCCCGCTGGAGTTGAGTCACCGAGTGCTAATGCCTGTAAATAAATAGTTGCTCCTCAATGTAGGCCAGCAAACAAAGCGCCCAAATCTCTTCTTTGCTGACTTTGCTTTCTTATAATTCACATTCCCTTTAAAAGCTTTCCCTGTGCTTTCACATGCATTGTCAGGCCCCGTTCTCAGAGGTCTGTTGTTCTTTTCTCTGTTACGCTTTCATAGAAAGAGTGAATAAAGATCGCCTTTGCAATGAATTAAACATAAGTCATACGTCACTGGACCATTACATTGAGTGTTCTGGTGGCTCAACCAGTTAGTTTCCACTCAGTGTACTGTACATGTAGCTGCATAAATTTAAATCCCATTGCATCCCTTTCTGATCCTGATTCAGCCTCTCTTCCCTGAATACTGATATAAACAATAAAACACGAGGGGTGGGAAACTGCCCACTCAAGCTTTGAAATAAAAGATAAAATAACAAAATGCAGACTAGCTAAAAAAAAAAAAAAAAAAACACGATTTCCCATATAGTCTGTTTTTTCCACCAAGAAGAGTTTTGAATTATTCCTCTCCGATTGTTCACTGCACTCTGGTGGCTGCACACTTAAGTTATGTACCACTTTGACTTTACCCATGAGGGAATGTTTGCTCATGTGTCTTTTATTTCTCTGTCTGTTAGTTTTACCGTTGCTATTGTTTGGTCCGTAATGCACAGCCATATTGCTTGTATGCCATGAATAATGGAAGACTGAACGAGTTCTCGTGCTTGCTCTTCATAGGCGTGATGGGCGAATACGAGCCGAAAATAGAAGTTAATTTCCCAGACAATGTACCAGCCGCAAAAGGATCAACAGTTACGCTGGAGTGTTTCGCCCTTGGGAAGTAAGCTGGATTCCTTGAAGCATGTTTTCAATCTTCTGCAGTCTTTCATTCCAGACAAGGAACCTCGGGATTTCTATATAGTAAAGTTCCTGTGGCAATTATATTTCTTAGAGTGAGGAATTCAAGCTGCGATTGGTCTAAAAGCAATATGAGATGGCTTTTTTTTTTTTTCTTTGTTGTTGGATTGGGTTAAACCTAAATCATTCAGCCACAAAAATTACAGTGAGTTGGATTTAACGCTCAGATGCTTTATTGCCGGGGTGTTAAAGACACCTAAAAGGAATTTGAAGCACAATCTCCACTGAGGTTTTACTCCGTCTGTCTCTCCCAGCCCTGTCCCAGAAATAACCTGGAGGAGGGCGAACGGTGTTCCCTTCCCCAGCAAAGTCAAAATGAAGTACTCAAACGCCGTGCTGGAGATCCCCAGCTTCCAGCAGGACGACACAGGAGGATACGAGTGTGTGGCTGAGAACAAGATGGGGAAGAACACAGCCACTGGTCGACTGGCTTTTTATGGTACTGTGACTTTTGTTTGCCTTGCTAAGACATCGCAAATCCTTTTAGTGGCAGTGAAATGATTGAAGTATAAAAAATTATATTTCCTCAAATGAAATCCAGTTTTCACTTTAGAGCTGGGTCTGAGATTATGGTCGATATGAAGAAATACAAACAGTCCACATGCAGCGGTTTCATTTTCATAGCACCTCTCTCAAGTGTTTATTGTTGCCAGGTTACAAAAACGTCTTGTATCATTTTCATATTGCTTTGTTTTGAACATCAGGAAACAAGCCGTAAAGTAAACATTGTATACCTGCAAATATTTCACAATAAAAGCCCTAGTTAATAAATGAGGGGTTTAAACTCTGGTAGTTGAATTTTATTGTGAAATGGTTAAAGTACTACAGTCTATGGTTGAGTTCATTTAACGGTGATTTATTAAAGTCCACTTGAAATTAAAAACGTCTTTTTAATCCGTTTAGATCACATTGTTGTTGTCATTATACAGTTATTTAACAATGTTAAAAATTAAAGAAAAAATACAGAAATTGTGTCCGCTTTTATTTTTATATCAAAGTTCAATTGGATTCATTTCCTGTAAAAAAAAACTGCTTGACTTTTGTCATCTTGCCAAGAGCAATTTTAATGGATATTATAATTACATGCACCTGAGAATCCATCTCCTTAACCTACAAACTTTTTGAAGTGTCTTTTGTTGTTTCTTTTATGAAATACCCGTTTTTATTTTTAATATTCAAAATAAAGACTTTATTCATTCATTAAATCTGCTGTCAACGACCACCAGAAAACAGAGTAGTAGCAGCTGTAGTAGTAATCAGTAGTGTGTTAGAACAGTACCGTTAGCTTGTTCTGTAACAAGCTGTAAAGTGTTGGTTCGGATTCTGATGTTAGTTTCAGTTGCAAATGGTTCAATTGCAAACAACTTTTTACTGAGTTATGTTTTTTACAGAATATCATTGAACATGGCTTCATTTCAGTCGACAAATCTGTCGGATTTGCTGGATCGCGGCCGCTCTTCACTGTGCGTACTTGTACGTACTCGGGTAGTTGCGTACTTGAGCTTTGAGAAACGTGTAGCAGTTCTAGTGCCAGCTCCGACCTACAGTAGCTGTGTTCAGCTTTACAATAAAAGAGAAAGTGCAGCAGGTGTAGTGGCTTTTTACAGGGGAGATGCTACATTATGTAGTGCTAACGTTATCTAGTAACAATAGCTAGCTAGCTATGGTGTTTTGTTTTGTTTTATTGGTCCAATCAAATTGTTCCAAAAGTTTTGTCCCGCCTACATATCCTGTTTTTGCCAGAAATACGTCACAGGTCAGATATTAGATGCTCTGCAAGTGCCGTTTCATTGCGACTTAACTGAAAAAATGTGAGATCAAGGCCTCTCTCTAATACACAGGTGTCAAACTCTTGCCATGGAGGGCCGAGACCCTGCAGGTTTTCTTTACAACCGGCTCGCCAGCGGCTGATCTCACTGGTTAGCTCCTTTCCTCAAACTGAAGGAGGTGCTGATAATTAAAATCACCTGCTTCAGGAGCCGGCTGGAAAGAAAACCTGCAGGGTCTCGGCCCTCCATGGCATGAGTTTGACACCCCTGCTCTAATACAAACCTGCCTCTGCATTTTAGGTATATAAAGGACTAGGCCACCATTTGAGGATTTATGATATCTTGCAATCAAAATTAATCCCGCCATTATTTGTTTTTGACGTCAAAAATCCATTTGGGGAGTACACTGCAAAAAAGAATATTTTAATGTTATAATTATACTTCCCACAGTTTATTGTTATACACACAGCTGCAAAAAGTCTTTACCTTCTTCCTGGATAATAAGCTCTGTTGGTTTTAATTTTACCACAGCTATTTCATTTTGGGTCTTTGGCTTCCTTCAGCTGCTGTGTTTCCCTGTGAATTTGTGAAAGAGGGAAAAATGACACTTGTGAAATTGGAATTGACAGTATGTACAGTGCCTGCGAAGTGAGCTGTGCTTATTATGAGCACACAGCTCTCTGCCCATGAAATTTCCCTGAAAAGCTGTAAATATGGAGGAGATGCGGGAGGGGGCTGTGTGCTGGATGGGAGGCAGACAGGGGTGATGTTTATTATACACAAGAATTAAGGTGACAGGTCTGGGTGAGCGGTGGTGTCGGGTGGCGCTCTCCGCCAGTCACGAGAGCTTCCTGCTTCAGTGTTAAATGTTAATCTTGAGTTGCCACAGGCTGCTGACACATTTAAGTGATGAAACTGATAGGCGACAGTCAATCTCCTCTCCTCTAGCCTTTTGAAGACAAAGCCATTCTCCCATGATTTCCACTGATTTCAGCTGCTAATCCGTCCATGCCTACCTTTGAACTATTTTAGAATCAGCATATTTAATGGGATCACGCTGTCTTCCTTGAAATTTGTCCTCTGGTTCTTGTCAGATATTTCACTGGAGGATGTTTCTCTGTCCTCAGCCAAACCTCAGTGGATCCAGACCATGAAGGACACGGCCCTGGCCATAGAGGAGAGACTATACTGGGAGTGCAGAGCCAACGGCAAGCCCAAACCCTCCTACACGTGGCTGAAGAACGGCCAGCAGCTTCTCTCAGAGGTAAATTACCGGCTGTCGTCAGCCACCTACAAGTGGTTCATTTTAAGACTTAATCTTCAGCTCCGGCTCATCCTTTCATTTTAGAGAGCCTGGCGTGAAACACGGCGCTGTTTTTCCAAGTGTAATTCAGAGTGAGATGAGACGAGAGTGTAAACATCTTGCTGAGGTGTGCCAGTGATGAGGCATGGATGTATCTGTCTCTTATTCTGCTTTACCTTGGCAGATTACACAGTCTTAGAGAGTGGATCAGTGTAGTTCCCAAGAGATTGCTCCATTTCGTCTGAATGGAGTCAGTGGTTGTTTTTCATTATTCATGGTGCATGTTTAAGCTCCTTCAGATTTAGGGACAATGGGCTTAATCTACTGTGAAATATACTGTACATAACAGCACACCTTACTCCAGACCACCGGTGGGATACACAATGTTTTGCATATTTTAAGACCTGTAGGTTTAAACTTCTCTGATTTTAGCATGCTGCTGGGATTTGTTGTCTTAGCCATACGTAGTAATGCTCAGGGCCGGGCGTACTTCATTTAAATTGGACTGCAAATATAACCAGTGTAGTATTGTTATTAAAAAGACATTTTTAAAGGTCATTCTGTATTTTAATTTCAAGAAGGTTTTGGCTGTTAATAAAAGAATCCAGAAAAGTACTCATGCATTAAAATGATATTGAGAGTGAGACAGTACAAGTTTATTGCAAAAACACCTTATGCAACACCTCGTGATGATGCATGTGTGTGGAAGAAAATTACCTTTTATAACTGTAATTTTTGATCGAGCCACACAGGCATACATGTTGGAAGCTCTGTTTTCACCAGCGAGGATCTTAGTTTTAGAAACAGCCTGCAGCAGGACCAACCAGCAAGAGACAGGTTTACTTGATAGTGAGAAAATGAACAAGGCCACATTCAGAAAACAAAAATGTGCTTCTCGCTCTGACTGATTAATTATGTACAACATAATCCTGATTTGATCTGCGCCCATTGACAGCGCCTCCAACACAATCCACTGTTTACTGAGGTTTGCCAGAGCGCGCCGCACAAAACAAAAGCTACCTTTAAATCTTCAGCAATAATTGCTTTCTTTCAACCTTTTCTTCACAGGACAGGATCCATGTGGAGGACGGAGTCCTGTCAGTGTCTGTGCTGACACTATCAGACGCCGGCATGTACCAGTGTGTGGCTGAGAATAAACACGGCGTCATATATTTTGCTGCTGAACTAATGGTTTTAGGTAGGATGGCATTTATCTCTCTTTTAAATCCACAAATCATTGTTGCCAAAGGAATCTTAAAGGTCATCTTACTGTCATTCTTAAAGGTTGCCTGGATTAGCGGATAATGGGGTCAGTGAGGACGGTTTTGTGGGGTCAAACACATTTAATAATATTTTTTTCCCTTTGTGATATCCTTTACTTTGAAGCTGTGATGAAGAAGTCTGATAAATGCAAGATTCCCAGTTGAAAAATCTTCTACAGTGAAACAAATTAAAAGTTACAGTATTTTATCTTTGGCTAGAGTTATAAAAAAGGTTTATTTTTTATAGCTATGTACAAAATAGCCATTATTTGCCAACTTGATGATTTTCCACTAATCAAACTGACTGAAATGCTCCGTGAGATTTGCTGCAGTCTTGTGCTAAAGTCAGTTTACTGTTTCCCTCTCAGCGTCTCCTCCAGACTTCACAGGGAACGTCCTCAGAGCTTTGCTCAAAGCCAAGGCAGGAACCACGGTGACTTTAGAGTGTAAACCCCAGGCCTATCCCATCGCCAGCATTTTATGGAAGAAAGGAAACCTGCCTATCCACACCAATGACAGGTAGCGACAGAGCTGATGCACAAATTCTGACATGCACACGCATAAACAGAAAAGATGCATTCTGCTTTTTATCCTTGTTTGGTCCAATCAGTTTTTCTTCGACATACGCGCCGCTCAAATGCAAGATGTCCATGATTATGTAGAACACAGAAGAAGGAAAATATACCCAGAAATCAGTGTTTATCCGATGATAAAATGAGCCTCTGTTCTTGGAAGTGGGATTGTAAACTGCTGTCTGTGTTTGTACACTCCTATAGGATCACACTCTCCCCAGATGGAACGCTGAGGCTTGCCAACGTGAGCAAGTCTGATGCAGGCAGCTATACATGCTTCGCTAGGAATAGATTTGGCATGTCAAGTACAACTGGAAGGCTCCTTGTTACCGGTAAGCTCTGTTGTTAAATAGCAGACTGTGTGTTGCACTGCACTTAGTAAGCAGAATTTATTGCTCAGTATGGATTAACCGACGAAGGAGAGAGTGAGAGGGAGCTACTGTACCGCAAGGACTTGGGTCAATAGCTGGTGGGTAGAAAACATAAACAAACTTTAACTTTTGCTCTGAGGAGGGTGTCAAAACTTTGGCAAGTCTGCATCCACAAGGGACCAAGTGGATTGTTTGTTTTTTTTCAAGGGAGGGGATAATGGTTACCAAAAGCTCTCTGCAGCTTGAGAAAAACTGGTGTCTTTTCGCTTTAATTTTATTGAGCTGTTTTGTCCGGCTGCATTTTGCAGCGGCTGCAATAATGCACTTGGAAGGTGTTTGACAAAATACTCGATCATTGTTTTCCTCAAAGTAGTTGAAACAACCAATTTGCTGCAACAAATGAGAGTGCCCTGAGTGGAGGCGATGAAAGCATTAGTGAGGTGGTGTTACAGATGCTGCCATTGTCGAGTGTGTGTGTTTTCACCGGAGTGATAGTTGAGTGTTCTCTGAGTTTCTTATTGGTTTTATTAATGCGCCGAATGATATTGTCTGCCGCTCTAACCTCCGAGGCCGGCTATTTTTTTAAATTACTGGAGTATTTTTCACAACCGTAATGCAGTCTGCGACACAGAGCCATGACCCAGACATTGATTATTACCAGCTTAAGAAGTGAGGGGACACTTTTTACTTGTGTTTTTTCTATCCTTTGACAGTCTATGTAAGGTAAGGGGCAGGAGTGCAAATCCTCCTCCTTTGTGTTGCACCTTCTTTATTTGATTCCTGAAGATTCATTATCTTGACTTTTGAAGCACAGAATTCTTACCCAAGTGATTGCTGTAGTACACTTTGAAGCGGCGCTCCTCATTTTAGTACTGGATGCACAGAGCAGCCCATTACATGAGGTCTTATCTGATCCACGGTGTATTGTAATTGCTATCAGGATTTCAGAAGATTACGCGAGCTGTGTCGTCCTGGAGTATTACGCCATTTTAGTACCGGCAGCCAGCATGGTATCACACATTATTATTTGACTGAGACCCTCCTTTATATAGACAACTCTGCTCTGCCTGTGAGTCACTGTATTTCAGAGCATGTTCCTGTGTTCCCAGCAGGTCTTGTATCACTAGTGTGATTCTATTTTCTGAAAATTGCTTGTCTGCTTGCAATGAAATGTCTCATGTTCTGTATAAGATTGGCATCTTCCTCCTCCTCCTCCTCGGAAATGACTTTCCCTCTTGTAATGTGTGTGTGTGTGTGTTTTTTTTTTTCCTGGGGCAGATCCAACCAGAATCATCCAGGGACCGGTGGACATGGAGATCATCGTGGGCGAGAGCATTGTGTTGCCCTGCCAGGTCGCCAGTGACCCCGTCCTTGATGTTTCTTTCTCCTGGGCCTTCAATGGACAACTCATCTCCAAGGAAGACGGTCACTTTGAGCTAGTGGGTGGGGTGAGTGACCCGCAGTTATATTTTTTTCCAAACGTGCGAATGGGCACTTGGCACCTTCCTCCCGTCTCGCTTCCCTCCGTCCCTGCCCTTAGTTAAAAGGGACAGCTTGTGGTTTGACATCCTGGTATTTCGTCTTGCGGTTAGCTTTGCTGCAGTTGGTGTGATACCATCCCTTTTCTGCTATTCTGAACGTCTCCTTGGAGGCATAATAAGCTGTGGGAATTGTAAGAAGTCTTTGGGAGGAAGTGCTATTAGATCATTCAGACCCTCTAAGCTTCCAATTGTATTTTTGTGAATGGAAACATGGCAGTCGCTATGTCAAAATACACTTCCCACATAAAAATCATCATGTAGGTAATGCGCTAGTTGCTCAGCCATTGTGACAGGTTGTCATCTTTTTGAGTACACTTCCCCTACTCGAGCTCTGCCTTCTGAAGTAATCTATTTTTTAATACTATGGCTGCTCTGGAATTCTCTTCAAATTCTGCTTTGACATGGCCTGCTGCACAGCCCCTCGTAACAGGAAGGGGATACACATTAGTGGAAGTGTCTTGTAAAGGAATCAAAGCATGGCGGAGACCCAAATGACAAAACACTTTCAGAACATCCCCGCACCCGTCGAGATTAACCATTCTTCTTGTGTGTGTTTGACTGACAATGTTCTTATCTGAAAAGGGACTCCTTCCCCAGAAATGCTACAATGTCCCCAGTCCAAAGAGATTATCAACTTAACTTTGCTGCTTCAGGGAATTTAATTTCCATAATTAAACCACATTGGCTCGGCTGCCACGTTTTCCTGCCAATGCCAACAGAACGATTTCACCACTAATTTACCATTTGCTGCTTACGGGTGTCCTCTCACATGAGAGGGTCTTTTTTTCCTGCTCTCCAGTCCAGCAAAAAAAAAAACCTGCTTGCTGAACTCTGCGTTTTTGTAGTTTCTTGCAACAGGTCTTGAAGGTCACAGCGATGACCTTGTCAGACACAAAAACGCCATTTGTGGAACAGCTGCTTGTGGCCTGATGTATTCACGACTTCCCCCTGCACAGTCCGAGCCAAATAACTACCGAGTCTTTTTCAAGATTTCTATTTACTGCACCTTATATATGCTTCACTACTTTCTTTAATAAGCTGTCACAAGGTCTGTTATCTTTCATGCTACATAAAGCTTTCTTTCCTCCTTTGTAGAGAACAGCAGGAGATCTGATGATCAGGAACATTCAGCTTTACCACGCCGGCAAATATATCTGCGTGGTGGACACGGACGTGGAGAGCCTGTCAGCCGTGGCTGTATTGATTGTGAAAGGTAAGAAAACCTCCTCTCTGCTCTGCAGTCACTAATTAAAACAGGGCTTACAGCCAGGATCGTGTAATGGGCTCCTCTTTAAAAAGGGAGAAATTAAAAATCCAGCCTTAACTGTAAAGTCTCTGATGGATGCAGCTACAATAAAAAAGGATATCTGTGGTGTGTAAGTGCTATCAAACAAAGCCGGGTTAGACATATTTTGGAGACATTATACGGGTGTGTTTTATTGACAATATAAAGAAAGCTGACTTTCAGGGTGTGTAATGTTCACTGAGGTTTTTAAACTCCAGTGGATTTGTTGTAGACGGTGATCGCAGTGCAACCAAAATGTCCATATTCTCATTGTGGAGATCATCAGAATCTGCAGTGTTTTTATGGCCTGTTTATTTCTAGCAGCAGTCGCTTAATTACATCAAACATCATTTCTGTTATATTGCTTTTAAGGATGTTAGCGGGGGAAGAAAACTTGACAAAGCTGTGTGAAATGATAAGAAAACCAGCCATGAGTTTTTTTAAGATGTGTTTCTCTGTCTCTTTTTAATGACCAATTTTCAATATTGTTGCATTGTACTTGGCAGTGGTATGTTTAGATGCCTGTCTGTGCTCACTCATGCAGTATGTACAGCTCCAGAGAGACACCACTGTCAGGAGCTACATTGGGCAGAACAAAATAACTTTTGTTATGTGTTTCAGGCAGTGTCAGCTTTTGCATAGCGTGCAGAGTGAGAGAAGGAGTGGAGATGTTTCTCGCTTAGATCAATACGCCAAATAGCCCGGCAAATTGACACTACGCAAATATGTTAAATGTCAGATGAGGTGAGGGATAATTTTGGTGTCAACAGTTTGAAAAGGTTGGATCCATATCTCTATCTTGTAAGGATATCCGCCGGTGATTCAAGATCTTGAAGGCAAATGGCTTTAATAAGCACTCCTTTTCCAAACGTCTGAAGACTAAGTGGAAATTATGCTGTTTTTCAAGTAGGAACAATATCAGGGCCAGAGAAATGGATTGACCTTGTGCCGACTGCAGACAAACTTGACTGTGACTCAGATTGTGCGTTATTTACACTTCCTGCTCACAGCAGCTGTCATGAGCGTTTCACCGGATCGAACGGCTTCAGATGTTTCCCGGCAAACATGAGTGTGGATGGAGAACCACGTAGTCGTAGAAGGTGGAAAAATAGCCTTTGTTCCTCACACAGAGAACTGCAGACCTTCAACACACTGCCAGTGGTCACATGCAGATTAAATTATTATTTTGCTTTCCAAGCATCAGGGCACTAATTAGCTGACTAACATTCAAACTTATTGTAGAGGTGCAGGTAGGTTTGGTTGTGACTAGGGCTGGGACTCGATTAAAAAAATAATCTAATTAATTAGAGGCTTTTATATTAATTAATCTCGATTAATCGCATTTTAATCACATAACAATATCGGCCCCAAAAAGCAACATTTTTTAATTTAAATGGATTTTAGTGGACGACTGAATCAAAAAATATACACAGACATGAATATTATAAACTCAAGCTCTTTTAATGTCTGGGAAAATGCATTCAATTGCTTTTCAATTCAAAAATAGAAAAATAAATGGAAAATAACCCTTGCCAAAATTGAACAGAGCTAAAGTTAAAGTGCCATTTTAAGAACTTTAAATACTTTTTTCAGAACAGTATAAAAATATAAATAGTCATTTGACAGCCTTAAATCGCACTTTCATCTGATTGCTTTATTTTGGCAACCGTTAGCACATGCACTGACAATCGTTCAACATTGTTTGGAATACAAATTGGGATTAAATGTGTTATTAATTACCGTATTTTCTGGACTATTGAGCGCATCTGTCTATAAGCCGCTATTGAATTTATTCGAACAGTTTCATGTGGTCCACTCTGACCGGGTCTGATGTGACGACGCTAAATGTATCGGCGGCACGGAGCTTGCTAGCTTGTAAAAAGCTAATGAGCTTCATGCCACCGATACATGAGAAACACTGGTGTTTAAGTTCAATGTGTCAGAAAAAAGTAGCGGCTTATAGTCCGGAAAATACGGTAATCGTGATTAACACATTAAAGTCCCACTCCTAGCTGTGACATAATGTTTATCTTAGATGTCTGCCACCACCTTAATGAAACTCACAGCAACCAGTTATTGCGTATTATATAACAGAATATAATAGATATTTATTTTCATTCGTACAGGTTCAGGACAGGACAAGATTCAATAGATTTATTTATGGTTACAGTACTGAAATGTAAACATTAGGTAAGAAGTAATATTGGACTTTGTGTGTGTTGCTTTTCAAGTTAGATTTATAGTCGAATATAAAAGATAGAAGTAAAACATATAAGATAGAAAATACAAAAATAAAAAGCAGCATTCTCCACCAATGACCTGCATAGGATTATATAATTATGCTTTTTTTTATTATTTAATTTTCTTTAATCTTTGGCTTTCTTCTGCAGTATTGAATGGTTTCCCTCCCCCCTCTGAATCTCAAATGCATGTAGAAGAAGAGATCTGAGAAGTTAAGCCATTAATCTGTAATAGTGTATGTAATAAGTTGGAAGTGGCTGTAACTGCCATGTGCATATTTCTGAGTAAAAATGGTAAAATTTCCCTCTGAAATATAGTGGAGAAATTTACTGAAATGGCAAGTTAAATTCAGTGCTTCAGTAATGCATCGAGCCACTTTTCTCCCCCTCTCATCTTTTTAGAAAAATCTTCTGTGTCCCTGTGTGGGGAAACTGACAAAACAAGCTGTTTTCATTGCAGCTGCTTTTTCTAAAGAAATTATTTCATGTTCTAAAAATCATTTACTGCAGCAGTGTTATTCAGTTTGGACAGAAATGTTACTGTTGGATGTTTAAAAATGACTAAATTTTGTTTTTCTGTTAAATTTCCTTTCACTCCCATTTATTCTTTATGATTTTCAGAAGCAGCCAGTGATCAGAGAAATGAAAAAGCTCAAATCCTTGACAAATAAAACCAGAAGCTTCCCTCAGATTTTGACGTTAACACAACATCGGGGATAATGCAGGTCTGGTTTTACAGTGATTATGTCAGTGTCGTATGGACATTTATGCAGAAGAAGTGATTATTAGGGTTATTGGCAGTAGAAATATTATTGCAGTCATGTGTATTATCCAGCTTGATAATTTTGCAGGCTGTTATTTCCAATCTTGTAACACACCCTCTCCTCTCGCCGCTCTGAAGGTCGATGGTAATCGCTCCTGACACACAGACTCTTGAGTGATCAACTGGGTTCTTGATATTTATTTATTTATTTTAATACAATGGCTGTGCAAAATGTGTCAGATGCCACTCCATGATGCCTCGCAAACACTCCACTGGGTGGTGATGGTGGTGGTGGAGAAGGTCACGGTGTAAGGATAACACTATGGTTGTTTGCATTGAAACCACTTGGTGAGCCACTCGTGCTTGGTTGACGGCTGCATCATCATCATCATCATCATCATCATCACAGTGATTATGGAGGGAGATATACCTCCTCGCAGTCAATACAACACTATGTGCTTTGTCATTATCACTTCATCACTCTTATGACACACTGTTATTTATGCACTCCTGACATGTGTGACAGCAGATTTTTAAAGTATTGGGTTCAGATCAAAAGAATATTGCGGTGCATGTCAGTACAGACAGATATTAATTTTCCCCAGTGCCAAATCCACAATAAAAAGATTAGAGTCTGTCCATTTTAATAACAGATTATTTGAACACCCTCGAGACACTGACAGCGCCCTCTTACCTCAGCCAATAAAATATAATTAAGAGGATCAGGAATTGATCCTTGATTGTGTGCCCTATTAATATGTATTAATGAGGCCAGTGTATTAAAGTTTGTTTGGCTTTTTTTTTTTTTTTTTATCAAGAGCTGCTAATGAGTTTTAGAAAGATCAATATCTCTAAAGCCAGAGCTTTAAGGCCAAATGTATAAGGGCAGCACGTTCAATCCTTATGTAAACAAAAACATAGTTAGTAGCTCAGCAGTTGGTTGTGTAAATCTTTATAGATTCCTGCATTTGTGCATATGGCTCATGCATGCTGCGTGATTCTAAACACAAAAACATCATTTGTTTGTGTTTCCAGGGCATCGATTGTTTATTAAAATCATCATTTAACACTTTAATGATTTGAATATTTTGCTTCGGATTACAAACCACTTCAGAGCCGGTGAAGAGTGTGAGCAGAGCTCGGGGCGTTATTATTCTGCGGTCTGTCTCACAGCTCTCCAGTGGTCTATTATTTCTGATGAGCCGACACGTTCATTAGAACAGGAAACAGTAGATGAAACTAAAGTAAAACATCACGCCGCTTAATTGGTGGGATAATGAAAATAAATGATAAAACTGTGGTTCTTCTAGGCTGTGAGGCCCTTTTTCATCTTTTACCTTTTTAATTTGACTCCCTGCACCCACTTACTTCCTCTGTTTCATCGATCAATTACCAGGAGAACCCAGAGAGGGAAGGATTACAAGTTGGGTGAATATTGGAGGATAAATCTTGAATTAACTTTTAATTCCTCGTGAAGGCCATTGCTTCCTCTCTCTTTTTTTAAATGTCCTCTTGGTAATGTTGATTTCAAGATATAAAGACTGTATAGCATCATAATATAGGTGGATGGGTTTTTTATGCAAATGTATGTGCTGCTCCTCGCAGAATGTGCGAGTCTACACGTTCACATCCACTTCCTGTAGTGTCGTCTGTGCCTCTTCATGTGCGAACACCTCACAGTGTCTGTTCCTGTGATTGAGCCAGGCCCCCCCACCCCTCCAGACTCGGTGACGGTGGAGGAGGTGACAGACAGCACAGCCCAGCTGGCGTGGAGCCCCGGCAAAGACAACGGCAGCCCCATCACCAGTTACCTCATCCAGACCAGGACTCCCTTCACCGTGGGCTGGCAGAGGGTTAACACAGGTAAACAGCACAGGAAGATGCATTTTCACCTCGCGACGCATTGATGGTGTTCACATGATTTACAGATCCCCGCGGGGAAATTCTGTCGTTTCTCACTCCCTATGTGAGAAAAAGGGGGAGGTCAAGGTGTGAAGTCGGATACAGAGCAAGAACTGTGGAGATGGTAGAGAATCAGGGGCAGGAGACATTGTTGCTGCTTTTGTGTGTATTATATAGAATAGAATAGAATAGAATACATGTTTATTGGCATTTGCACAGGTGAAGGACAGTACAAAAAATACAACATTTCTAAAATATAAAAGGAGGTGCCAGATTTGTTTAGCCCACATCTTCTTTCTGAAAATGATTAATTCATGTTTTTGCAAATTTCTTTTGAGATAAACTATGATAACTATGATTGAATTGAACCGAAGACTCATTTTTATCTGTTCCAAAAAATAGACTAAAATGTCAGGTCCTGCAAAATTCATTAACTCAACATTTTATGCAATGGAAAAGAGGTCACTTTAAATGATGATGAATTCACAGCATTGTTTTGGTTTCCAGGGTGCAGCTTTTTTCAGTTCACTCTCACCACTAGTTTTAGCTGCAACAGTCAGGTCATTTGTGAAAAGATAAATATCACATTCACTGTATTTTCTGCAAAACGATCGAAACTTGGTGAGCACATTGGTACATTTAGTATCTAAAGAGCTAAATATCGCCCTTTGAAATCATTGAGAGCAAAAGATGAGACAAAATACTGGACTTACATTTCATAAATTAGAGAGTTACAACTTCAAATGAGTTCCTGTTGCTCCATATCTGCTGCTGCACACATACCCACATAAACCTGAAAGGTGATAAATAATATCAGGAACAGTTAATGTCTTGATAGCTGTTCTGCTGCCCCCAAGTTGCAAAACAAAAATGTTAATACAGGTTTGGAGATAATCTGCACAGGATTTGGCAGCTGCTGCATGTTGTAGACAGCAGTGCTTACAGCTAACACCTTCACAAGCTTATCTTACCTCACCTTACTGTGTCCTTTACATCCACTGATCCTCAGTGTTTAGGAGCACCGCGCTTCACAGTCCAGTCAAAACTAAAGCTCCCCTCACTTTTATGATTGACCAGTCTACACTGCATGCTTAGATTTCTTGTTTCAGCTTTATCATGTGTTCAGCCTACACTGTGTGCAACGGATGAAGGCAGTCGCCATGACGGTTTGTGGAGTTTAGCATTTGAACGTCTCCATGTTGTTTTTTAGAGCTTGAAGATTGTTTCAGGTGAGAAATTAGTTGTTTTTACTTCAAATATGTTGTTAATCCATCAAGTTAGAGCCTGGTTAAAAACTTGCTCTGATGTTTTCGGAGATGTGAGCTCTCTCTACAACCTCCGTCAGCTGTTCCACCGACCGGGTGCTCAGAGCTCAGGTTTTTTTCAGCTCACAATTTTAAATAAAACTTTAATGTTGCACTAAAGCCTGTTATTGTAGATTAAACTGATCTATTTAGTGGTTTTCCCCACATAGTAGAAACATGTTATTCTAACTAAACCGTGCAGATTGTTAGCTTGCAGGTACAAATGCTTCCATGCTGCGCAGTGATGATGCAGTGACGATTCCGACCAATAAGATTTTAGTACCTGCTCGGGTACTTTTTTTGGAACCACAGGAGAGGAGGCACGAAAAATCGTACCTGGTTCCAAGTTTCAGGTACTTTTTTTGCCTGTGGAAACGTGCTGAAGACGAGGCGGGACGAAGCGAGGCGGCACCAGTGGAAATGCACCTTTTGACACCCATTGGCGACGTCCATCTTTCATATACAGTGTGCACGGTTTTGCTATTCCAGATACAGATAGAGATACAGACAACTTCATTGATCCCACCAGGGGCAATTAGTTTGAACAACTTGCATAAAAAACATACAAATACATAGAATCAAACTAGGTAGAATAAGAGTAGAATAAAATGCCAAAGGAATACAGTGGAATCAAGGATCAATAAATAGAATAAATGACTAACTAGAAGGGATTACTAGTATTGATCGATAACACTGCATAGGTAAAAATAATGAAATGATGATTATAAGGAATTCCTTCTGTGTACTTGGAGTCTTCTGTAAGTATATTGTGTATTTCATGCTTTCTGCTCTTTCTAGTCCCTGAGATGATCGAAGGGAACACACTGACCGCCACCGTGGTCGACCTGAACGCCTGGGTCGAGTACGAGTTCCGGGTATTGGCCAAAAACAGTGTTGGGGTTGGAGAGCCTAGTCCTGTATCTGTCAAAACCAGGACAGAAGATGCTGGTGCAGTATTTCTGATTTATTTATGTATTTTTACTCTACACTTTCTTTCTACAAAAGTTCTTTTATATGGAGATGTGAACACGGTCTGTGTTTTGTAGTGCCGGATGCAGCGCCAGGTGACGTGGGTGGAGGAGGTGGAAGCAGATCTGAACTGGTCATCACGTGGGAGGTAAGTCATCAGTCTTATGTTCCAGTCTTTTGTTGAAAGTGCCGGCGGTCTTTTTCTTTTTACACCTTGAGTGAAGTGCTCATTGTTTCTTACTAAATCAAAGCTTTTGGTTTATGGGTGTCAGAAATTTGGGTTCAGTCACAGCTGTTGTAGTTTTAAATTTCTTGGTTAAAGAGTGAATGAATGTAAAGCAGCACCAATGTACACAAACACTGAATGTGACAGTTATTGTGATTTGTGAGGCTCCAGCAGAGTCTCCAATGCTTAGTGAAGTAAATCAGTGGAGTATCTGAGAAATAACATTGTAGAAGTCATTAGGTGCCGAGTTATTGTTTTGTGTGAGTTTTCTCATTTCAAAATGCAAAATAAGTTTTCATTTTAAAAGACAAAATCTTCTGTAATGAGCTTAGATTCATTTTAAAATGGCATTTGACTGCTCATTTCATTTCATCAGGTGGGTCACAAAAGCAATTTGTGGGCCGTGCCCTTCTTTTGGCACAGTCGGTGGTGATTGTGTGAGCCCAGCGGTGGCGTGAACGTGAGTGGTTTGTATATGTTTTAATATCACTATAGTTTTGTGTTTCACTCTCAGCCTGTTCCCGAAGAACTGCAGAATGGTGAGAGCTTTGGTTACATCATCGCTTTCCGTGCCTTCGGTGAAGCCAGTTGGACTCACGTCGCCACCTCTGCCCCCGGCGCATCGCGCTACGTGTACCGCAACGACAGCATCGCGCCCTTCTCCCCGTTTCACGTCAAGGTCGGCACGTACAACAGCAAGGGACAGGGTCCCTTCAGCCCCGTGGTCACCATCTACTCCGCAGAGATAGGTAAACGAATGAACATGAGGGGGTCTGAGCAAGGCTACAAAGCTTTTTTTTTTTTTTTTTCTTTGTTTTGGGAAAATAAAAAAGACCCTGAAAGTGGTTTTACTGCATCTTTGTAGTGGGCTGAGAGCGGTTAATAAACAAAGAGACGTGCAGGAAAATAAAGAAGTGGAAATCGTTTTATAAGTTAAAAGAAAAACTGGTACAAAGCGAGGGAAACAATTGGAACGCGTTGATGTAAGAACAGGCAGTTTGCCTCCAAATATTGCCACTCTTTTGGACGGCTGTGCCAAAGCAAAAACCGGTTGGCATTTAGATCTATGCTGCCTCTCAGCGCACAGAGAGGTGGTCAGTGTGTAGTGTAGTGTTAGTCTATTTACCAGCACCACCTGTGTGTGATGATTCATCTGAGTAGAGATCAACAAGAATGCCGCACTGTTATAAATGTAGAAATTGAAGAGATTTGTTCTGCTTGTCTCTGTGCTGTTGGAAGACGGCAGCAGCGCTCACTCTCCTGTTGTCTGTTTTCAGAGCCAAGTGGGATGCCAGCGGGAGTTTGGGCCAGAAGTGTCTCAGCCTCTGAGATTGAGGTGAATTGGCAGGCTCTCTCCTTCACCCCTGAAAGGGTTCTGGGCTATGAGGTACATTTTACTCTTTTAAATGGAAATAGAAATCACACACAACACAATTCAAATGCTTGTCATCACCCCTGTCGTACCTCAAAGCCATCACTTCCAAACTCTGTGTCGCCATGGAAATGGCTGTTTGAGTCGGGCGACTGTTAGAGCCAAAATTATACAGTTCTTTGTAGCAACACGACAGGAAAACATGTCAGAGTGTTTTTCAAGAGAACAAAAGAAAATTGTCTGTCCACGTGCATTTTCATGCTGCTGTCATTTATGGGTTATCATGATACGCAGCGTTGTAATAGAAGTACGGTAGCAGACCTCGCGAAATGCCATCACACTGCATTAGAAACAGGACAAACTGCAGTGGCGCAGAGCGGCGTCATATTAATTGATCTGTAGTCTTTGTCATTGTTCTCTAAATAAAGCAAGAATATTAAATTGTTACATTTTAAACCCAAAACAGTTGATTGCGTTCTGTCAAAAACTGGGGCAGGCTGATTGCTTCGTCTGCATGCCTCCAACTGTATAATCAGGGTGATCAAAGGGCTTTAATGTAAGATGTTGTTGTTATGCTTTTTGCTCAATAAAATCAAAGTTGTTTCAAAAAATTTCCATCGGGGAAAGTAAGCTTTTGTGCCATTTAATTTCGGAGCTACCTCTGTGATGTCAACATCGGCAAACACTGACAAAATGTGACAGAAAATGAAATAAATGCAGGATGGGTGTCATCTGGGGGATTTATTTTCAGGCTAATGGTTAAAAGTTATAACAGCAAAATAGTCCCTTTGTTTTTTGTTCGATAACTTCAGTCCACTCTTGTATACGATTGATTTTAATGGAGAAAAAAATACTTCATCCCATATTAAACAACAGTGAGGTATTGTTGAAACAATTAGATCATAAATCTAAAAAAAAATGATCATTTATTTTGATAACTGATAAATTGTTGAAGTTTATCACCTGTGAGCATTTGCTGTTTTCAATATTTTTTTTAATGATTTCTGACATTTTATTAATAAAATGATCCATTAATTAATCAAAAAAAATATCAGTAGATTTTATTATAAATTCAACAATCGTAACATTTTGGCCTAAATGAACCTGCAACTGTCAGAGCCCGATATGTAATAAAAAAATGTAATAAAACCCAAAATGTAACAATTGGTCAATAATGTAACAAGAGGCTGAACCCAAGAAGTAAAACTTTGCCCAAAATGTAACAACTTCTTACATTTTATGACACTTCAGGCTCAGCACATTTGTTACATTATCGACCAGTTATTACATTTCGGGTTTTATTATATATTTTTTACAACAATTCAAGTCGTTACATATCGGGCGCTAACAGCAATCCTTTCACTGGTGCACTGTAAGATTCGTAGTAGTCATAAAAGTACATTACCAAGGATTTGTAATGTCAGATCAAATAGCTAGCAAGGAAACATAAAAGAAAACTGTGATCTGTCTTCAGAGAGTACACCTGGAGGCAATCATTTAAAAACACCACATTTCTCTCAAGACATCAAAACAACTACAAATACTGTTTTGTGCTTCACAGTACTGATATACACATTTCGCTCCAGTCCAAAGCCACATATCACCGTTATATCCTCGATGACATGCTCTCCGTCTCAAATAGGTGGTTTACTGGGAGGATGACACTAAACCGGAGACTATGGGGAAAGTTCGAGTGCCTTGGAACCAAACCTCAGTCACAGTGAGCGGCTTGGCAGGAAACACGCAGTATTTCCTAACCGTCAGCGCCTTCAATACAGCAGGCACCGGCCCCTTCCTCCCTGCCATCAACGTCACCACTAAAAAGCCACGTAAGTTGCAGCAGCACACCGGGCCGATGCTCAGGCATTTTGTGACCATACTGAATAGAAAGGAAGGTTAGATTTTTCAGTAATGCAGAAGATAGTTAATGTGTGTTTAGACTTGTTTGTGTGCTAATGATCGAGAGGAAAGACCTTAGAAACAACGAGCCTCATTCACCAGTTTTTTCTCAATTTTGTTCTTAAGAGAAAGATGCATGAAGTGTTTTTTCAAGTGGTCTTAACTGGAAAAATGTTTGTGTTCTTAAAATGATGGATCTCAATACTTAAAGTGCAAGTTGTTTCTAATTTGCATATGTAAGCACCCTGAAAATGCCCATATAAGGTCATGAGACTAGAAGTCAAGAGCGTGAAAACTGAAATGTAATCACAGCAATGTTTATTTATGAAGCACAATTTATACAGAGAGCAGCTGAAAGTGCTTTACAGATTTAAAAAAATAATAATACCAGATATTGAAAATAAAATAAAATATATTGAATATAAAGAAAAACTAAGAGTTTCTTAAAACTAATAATTCAATAAAATGTATTTAATAAACAAACTATGGTGTTTTAAAAATAACAAAAATTGAGTTTAAATATTAGTTTTAGGTCCATTTGAGGCAGAGACTGAATAGAAATGGACAAAGCAACAGGGTGTCTAAAATGAAGCCAATGCAGAAGTGCAAAAAAAAGTGTAATACCACCGACAGCCACTAGATGCTGGCTCCAAAAAACTTTGCTTCCACTTGACTTAATTTCAAAAAGCATGCAATACTCAGTAAATGCAGTTTTTTAAAAAGATGAATATTTATGGCTGTGGATAGTTTCAACTATCGATGTGAACTCGCATCACATTCACATTGGACAGTGTCCCGGGTTCAAGGGTAAGACCCGCCTCCTCACTTCTCCCTTCATATCCAAATATGGTCGCTTCTGGCTCCAAAAATCCAACATGGAGACGTTCAAATGTCAAACTCCTGACTTCAAAATGCCACAAACCAACAGATGACATCACATTACCTTTGTCTATTCTACATACAGACCATGGTTAGACGAAGCAGTAGAGAAACCTTTTGAGCTTTGAGTCAGGTCTTCCCAAACATCAGGAATACTGCTGGGATGGTCAGTAAGCTGGTACCAGATGTTTCCAGGGTCCTGAATGGTTCAAATATCAGTCCACAGCACCGGACTAAAAGCTTTTAGTCATTCTGAAATAAAAGTACAACTGCAGAAGTGAACAACAAACCACCTTCATATTTAATAGTCTCAGCAGTAGATACAAAATAAACTAATAAAAGATACATTTGATGCTGTTTCCCATTCAGTGTGTGCTGTATCTGAAGAGGAGCACACAACCAATAAAGTAAATATGAAGAATTTAACTCAATTTATATTTTAAAAGACTAAAATGATTCGAAAAAAATTAATATAAATGATCCAAACTATTTTGTAATTTAATCCCTATAACATTACACAACTGGAAATGAGTGTTTTTGTTTGGTTTTTGTTTTCTAACCAGGAAACATTGGTGAACGCCAAAATCTTCATAAGACTGATGTGAAGAACAAACATGTTGAAAAGTTGTTGAATGAGGCCCAGTAGCTTCCTCTCCTCCATGCTTGGAAGTAGTCTGATCCCATAGGAGACATATGGTTATTGTAGTATATTGATGTGACAGCAATGTGTTACTGTGCTGACATATTGAAATAAATTAATTTTACATCATGCAGCGCCAGCCCAACCGCCGCTGAATGTTGAATGGACCCTAATTGGCTCTCAGCTGTCTCTTTACTGGGAACCTGTGGTGGCAATGGAATCTGAGTCAGAAGTTACAGGCTATCAAGTGAGTCTGACTCTCTTTATGTGCTTTACAGTAATGTGTTTTTTCCTATTGTGTGTCAGACAGACTGAAAGCACGGACCTCACCTCTCGGCTGTCAGGCTGCAGGAATACATATTTACAGCATGTCACCCACCTTGTTTCTCTCCCCCACTCAGCTGTCATGCAGGAGACAGAGACACAAAGAGGTAAACACACTCACAACAGCCAATTCTACAGCAGAGCTGACCCTCCCCGAGGATGATGATGACTACATCATCCACATTCAGACGCTGAGTGAAGGAGGACTGGGCCCCGCGTCGGATCCCATACGAATCCACCAACTAAGTAAGCTCGATGTTTTTTATCAGGATGCGGTGGTTATGTGGTGAAGTAAAGCTGAGTTTTTCTCCTGCTCTTGAAAGATGCCCCTGTGGTGCAGAGGAACACAGAAGAATGACAAAATTGGACATATAAATCCAGTGGGACTCCGGTCTCTGAGAGCTGCAATTTTTCATTATTTACCTACTTTTGTAAATGAAGTCACTTAACACTTTTTAAATCTGACAGGGACATTTTGTCCTCCGTTGACTCATTATTACTCATGTCCCCAGCCACCCCCTGTTGGGCTCTTCTGGGCTTTTATTTTGCTGAAATATGCAGCACAATCCATCTCTGTCGCAGACTCTTTTACTCCATGCTATTACTGTCCTGTGGGACTCCAGGGGGGCTCTTCTTCTGCTCTAAATGCTACTTTGCATCGTTGAAGTTCTGCGCTGAATCTCTGAAAACTGCGTTTGAGAGAGAGATGTTCAGGCTTTTCTTTTAAATTTCACTTGGAAAAATAGGCTGCTCCTCTTCCCAGCGAGTCTTTGGATACCTCAAAGTGAAAGATGTGGGCACAACACATTAGCAGGCAAAACAGAACGCTGTGTTTACAGAAAGCGCTATCTGTGAAAGATGAGGAGACGTGGTTCAGATTATTTCTTTGGCATCAGTAATATATATTTTTATCCAGGAAAGAGATTTATATGGATAATATGTCATTACAGGAAGAGAGGCAGTGATCCATAAGACTTGATTAACTCACTTGTATCATGTCATGGGAAACGAGTGATGAGAGCACGCTGCATCAGCCTCCTGTTCCCTTTACCCCAAGTTCCCTTAATACATTTTTTACTTCCAGACGAGGTCATGAGCCATGACATGAATGAGTTTGTGATGCATATTTTATGTTTTGAAAACCCAAGTGTCTTATTTTTAGCTAAAAAGTTCTCAAACCTGTTTTTTGTTTTGGTTGGATATATATATATAACTGACATAGCTGAGAGCTTAACCCTTAAATGGACAAGCGTTAATTGCTATTTTCTAATAGATCTGAACTAATGTGCCACAATTTCATCATTTTTTTTATCCATCTTCATTTTTAAATTGACAACCTCCCAGGATACAGATTTGTCCATTTAGGTGAAGTTAGTTTAACATTTTCTCATTTTGTTTTTAGTTAATTCGCCCAATTCTAGGAGACTTTTTTTTAGCTTTTGTGGACTGAATTTTAAGAAAGTGAAGGAAAAGTTTATCACATTTTAATCAAAAATTTGTGAGAGATGATTATTATTTTCTATGCTTATCCTCCAGGATGACTTAATATCAAAGTTGTCATAATGTGTATTATTTTTCAGCAAGAATGTGCAAAATTATCCTTAAAAAAAATCAATTTCTCAAACGAAATCCACACAAAATATAATAAACTTGGATAAATAAGATATATACGAGGGCAGTGTCTGTGTTCACGGCCGTTTTGGATTTTGATGCAG
>OOFC01014119.1:0-15132 GCA_900323345.1 Pseudochromis fuscus
AGGGTGGTGGACAGGTACTGCCTCACCTGCTGCCTCTGAGCCTGCTGGATGTGGTACTTGGTGGGATTCTCCAGGTGGGACTGGACCTACGCACACAAGACATGAACTTCATGCTGTTGATCCATTCTTTGACTGAGCCCAGTGTATTAGACAGAACAGGGATTCACTATTCATTAGAAAGGTTTGCAAGGCTAAGGATCACTAACGGTGGATAATTAGAAATATGAAGCAGCCATGTTCAATCAAACAATCAAAACCCATGAACATTTCAAATGTGGTTTGCAAGCTGAACCTATAGAAGCATCAAAGTCGCCTAAATGAATTAAATTAATAATTTCTGTAGCATTACGCTGCCAAATAGACCTGTAAACTCCACTTTAAAAGGCATTACTCCAACATGATTAGAGGCTGTTTGGTAGCATGTATTCTGTATTACTGTTCTCCCCTCACCTCCACAAAAAACACAAAAAATTTCATCCGTGTCACATGATTTATGACCTCTAAAATTTCATGCATCATTCAAACAACTCGCACGGCAACATATAAACTTCGCCGCTCTCATTCGCTTCCCTGTGTTAATGCAAAGTTCTCACAGCAGCAACTATGTGTTCAGTGCATCACAGTCAAGCACACACATATTTAACAGTACATGCAAAAACACAAGAAAATGCTAAATCTTCTTCTTCAGCCAAAAACCCCTCGGCCTCAATATTAAAGTAAAATAATAAAAATGAGCCCATCTCACCTGATAGTGGCTGTATTCAAGCATCTCCAGCATTGTTGTTTTGCTATTTGAGAAATAATTGTTTAAAAAATGATATACATACAGTATATAATCCCTTTATCTTGATCGGCTACACTGTGGACAAGAAGCTAGCTTGTGCAAATCTGAGAGCAGCCTCTAGTCCTGCTTAATTTATCCAGACCTCAATGCTCATTAGTTATGCAAGTTAAGAATTGGAGGAAGACACCGAGACTCATCCTCCCACTGCTCTGTTGTTCCAGATTAACTATGAATTTGTCTTTATTGAGCCCTTTTGACGTCACCACCTCCTTCTCACAAAGGACTCTTTCTCCTGTTTGACCAGTAGTACGCGAACTGAAGCTTGCTTAAGGCCAACTAACATTTAATCTTTAGTTCTGCTCATCTAGTATAAAACATTATTTGTTCTGAGCAACAGAAGCACAATCGACACCACTGTTTCACTACAAACCGGCCATATGGAAACCCAAACCTATGCTCTGTTTACCAATCCCATCCATCCATATTTTCAGGATTTTAAAGGTTAATCACATTTAACCATCAGCTCTTATTCAGTCACAGTTACAAGTTAAAGAAGGTGATTCAGCACGAGCAGTTTTTCAAAGTTTGAGTGAAATGTATTTGAATTTTAGTTTAGTAGAAAATCTTTATTATATAACGGATCAACAGTCGAAGTGTCCACCTCTCCCAGAGCTTTCACTGGGCCTTTTTGGTTGTGAATTGGTTGATCACGGCACTACAATCGGTGGTGCACGGCGGCGGCCCGGAGGGTGTGGTGATTGACTCGGAAAAAATGCTGCGGCCGGAGAAGTGGTGGAAGTGCAGCGCTGATGGAAATAGGCTGGGATCATGACCTGTCAAATCATATGATTCCCCTTAAAAGCAAGTGTGAAATTAGCAATGTCAGACACAGTAAAAAAAAAATATATAGATCTGTCCCATTTTTCAAATCATAGATGACAAGTTCAGTTGTTTGATGTGAAGAAGAAGAAGAGCAGACCACCCAGTGGTTCTCATACACAGAGAGGATAGAGACAGTCATCCTGTGGAGACATGAATCTATTTACACGGTCACACTGTGGTTTGGATTCGACAAACACCAAGTTTTAACATGAATCATTCAATTTATGGTAAAGACTTGTAGTAAATATTAGTAACGACTGAATAATCGCTCGTTAGTTTGAACATCCATGCTGTTGTTGGAGGCAGAAGTGACCATATTTGGATATAAACGGAGGAGTGAGGAGGTGGGTCTGACCCTTGAACCTGACAACAGTGTCCAAAATGCACATGAAGCCCCAGTGGCCTAATGGAAAGGCCTCCTAAGCCAGGTGTTGTGGGTTCAAATCTAGCACGGTGTGGTTTGGACACTGTCCAATGTATATGAGACACGAGAGACAAGACCTGTGAATTAAATGAGTCTTTTCTTCAGATGGACCATCAGCTCACAGACAAGAAGAGTTGACTTTGGTTAATGACATCAGAATGATTTATGGAAAAAAATGTAATAACTGAGTATTTCATGTTTGAAAATACTTAATGGATAAGGCACTGGCCTCCTAAGCCAGGGGTTGTGGGTTCAAGTCCCATCCGGAGTGGTTACCAGCAGAGTGGAAGTGTGGTGGGTGCAGAACTGAGAGGTTATGGATCAGTGGTGGTGCTGTTCAAATGGATTGTACTGTATGCTATACTGTGTAGAGGAGACAGGTCTGACCCTTGAACCCAAGGACACTGTCCAGTGTGTATGAGACTGGACTAGTCTCAGTGGAGACCAGAGCCATGCTAATGTCTACTTCATGGTGAACTAGTTTTAGATCACTGAGAAGAAGAGTTGACTTCAGATAATGACATCAGAAGGACTTGTGGAAAAAAACTATTGACTGAGTATTTCAGGATTGAAAATGACCATTTCTGGAGCCAGCATCTAGTGGCCACTAGTGGTATGGCATTTTTTTGCACTTCTGCTTTGGCCTAATATTAAAGACCCGATGGCTTTGTCCATTTCTGTGTACAGTCTGTGGGAGTAAGGGTGTAAAGATGAACTGATATGGATCAATCAGTTAAAACATGAGAGTTGTCAGTGTGTTGATATTCAGGTTTGTTAAAGTTATTAAGCAGTTTACTGCTGCATAGTAAGATCACGTTACTTAAACGAGACTTACATTAGTAATACTGTCCAACAACATGATGCCGTTTACACTGCCCCTATTCACAAAGGGCTCTATCAAGACATCTCAAAAAATATTCAAGATTTTTTTTCTTGGAAAACTAAAACTTCTTAGATGTTCTCAGAATATTACTCCCCTCCCACAGCTGTGTGTGGGGGTTTGTAACCTACACTAATACAGCATCATACAAACTATGAACAACAAACTATCATCAGCTTTACTGTTCTGTTTTACAGTTTCTACAACTTTTAATCACACATTTGTTTTTTCTAGATGTTTATTACTTTTCTGTACAAGCTTGACTTACTGATAAAAAATAAAATCTCTATAGGTAACTGCCTTTTGTGTCATTTTAAAAAGGCCTTGAAGAAGATTTGAAAGACTCATTGAAAGTCTGACAGCAGCACTGGTTAAACTGTGTACACTTTCAGACTGTAATTAATATTTCACAGGGACATAACATCATTGTCACGCCAAATTCTTCTCCAATTTTGACTTAAGATTTCAGTCTATTGCCACAGTGCAGCTGAAAGTGCATCAAATGAGTTTATATTTTGAAGATTTTTCAAGCTGAAGCATTGATTATTTTCACTATTTCTAATAATATTTTACAACTGTCAAAAATGGTCTGAATGTGTTTTTACAAGCCGAGCACAGAAGGAGAGTAAAGGTTAATAGTGAAAGAGGATTTTATGCCTTTTTGTAAATTAATAATAGTGAATAGTACTCTCTCCTCAGAATGTTATATCTTTTCATGGAATTAAGCAGCTGATTGCGATCCTCACGTGTGATGAGATGCTATCAGCTGTGCAGCTAAACAAAGCAGACGTCTGCCACTGCGCCTCGTGTGACGCTGCCAGACGAAGGCCGCATCACGCCTTCGCTGGAGAGGTGAACACAAACACAGGGGGAAGTGGCCCCTGGCTGGACGGGGTTTAAAGATAAAACACAGAAAGCATTCTTTGTAAACTCATAGTAGAGCATTTCTTTGTCTCCCCCTCACAGTGTGGCCTTTTCCCTCAGCCAAACCTTTGGGTTGAGAGGAAACTATCAACAAGGGATGTATTTCATCAAACCCTACAGCAAGCCGAGCTCTCGCTTTATTCATAGACTCTTTGTGAGGCAGGGGTTTATTACCTTCTCAGGGAAAAGCACATGGGTCTGTGTTTTAGACTTCTGCCTTGAGGACCAATAACATTTCGAGAGATAGTCGTCACTCTTTGACCCCTGAGAAGAAACGGATCCATTCATGTGTCTCCGCTCTGCGCTTCGTCGTTACTTACTTCCTTGGCAACCAGCCGCACTTGGGGGCATTTTGTCAACGAAACATGGTAAACATTTACTGTGATAAACTTAGAAGATGGCTGCAGTGGAGCTGGCGACTGAGACTCTTCAAATCGAGTCACAGGCAAAACGGGTCAACAACGCAGACTGGATGGAAATCAACTAGAGAGCACACAGAGAGTACAAACCTCCACCAAGGTATAATCCAGCTGTACAGATGCTGGAGACTGATCGCTGCTGCCCTCTTTTTCCAGACAGGATCACATCCTCTGATCTTGACCAAAATGTGTTCATGGGGAAGCTCTCAACGAAAAAAGACCGTGATCTGGAAATATTTTCCTTGGTTGGGGGTAAACCAATTTAGACCTGCTGATATTACCAAACTGATCTGACAAACTGATAGTGGGCTAAACAGAATTTCAGTTCCCCCTACCCTTCAAATGTCAGTAGACTGTTTAGCAATGGAGGAAGCACTTGGATCTCAGTCAGTGTGGAAGTCTAAATCTAAATGTATTTACAAAATAATACACAGTAGTCTTGTAGTACTCAAGATCGGTCTTGGTCTTGAGGCCGGTCTTGAGACCACTTTTTAAGGGTCTCGATCTCGTCTCGGACTCTAAGGCATTTTTACTCGGTCTTGTCTCGGTCTCGGACAGGGTGGACTCAGGTTTTTTGATCGAGACCAGTTAAGACCAGGCCAGCACTACTGTGATAAGTGAGGAAAGTAGAACGTAGCTGCTGCCTTCCCGGTGTCATGTGGTCTTTGTGGATGAAGATGACTGGAGACGCGAGGAAAACTTGTTTTTTTTGCTGTTGCATTTATGTAAAATCAGGCTTAATTACAAAAAAGATATTGGTCATTTGGTTCTTTTTTTGGATATATACAGTCTTGGTCTTGTCTTGGTCTCGACCTGCAAATGTCTTGGTCTTGTCTTGGTCTCGATACTTTCTAGTCTCTATAATGTCTTGGTCTCGGTTGGTATGGTCTTTACTACAACACTAATACACAGTACAACATTAACCCTTTAACACTGAATGCATCACCGGCGATACCAAATTTGGATTACCATAATTACGTCATGGTTTGTGCAATCGGAAAAATTCCAATGGTTTCTGAGAGGTGAGATGTTGTACTTTACAAATATGGTGTCATTATGGTAATTGCACGTCTGCCTCTCCCAGAAGTTTTGCACTTCAATATGTGTTGTAAGAGCGTAATAACAGTGGCAATGAAGTAAAAATAGAAGAAAAACACAAAAACAGAATTTGATTACAGAGTTGTAGTGAACAAAAACACTGCAACTGCACATGAATGTTAGATTTTGCAGGTTAAATTTGAATTTGAACTTAAAATAGGCATAAAAAGCCCAGGTGGAAATTTGGAGGCTCAGGTGTTAAAGGGTTAAGGGAAATTTTCTGCTATGCTGCCATTTGAACAGCGCCATCATACTTGGCGAAGACAGTCTCAATCCATCAACCTCAGGGTTATGGATCCAGCACACTAGCCTTGTGTTATGGGGACTTGTTGTGTCTCTACAGTGTCACTCTGTAAATAGATTCATGTTCAATATACAGTCAGTGCTCATCACATAGAAGTACATATACTTACAATATTCATTTAGGCATAGGGAGTGTTTGGTAATCCTCTGATGACAGACTGACATATTAAACCACATCAAAATCAATCTATTTGCATCCACATAGCATCAGTTTTCCACCAATGAAAACACAGCTTGTTTACACTGCTTATCATCAGCTTATGTGAAATACTCCAACAGAGTCATTTACAAATGGTTTCGCAAAGTTATTATTATGAACAAACAATGCTGATGTGTTCATGTAGGTTGTTGTCGGTGGGAACTTTCTTTGCCCAGTGTTTGGCCTTTCAGGTTAAAGTGTTAACATCTGATTGGTGGACGTGCAGCTTTAGAGGAAACGCTCCATATAAACAAAATCACAAGTACCGATTTTAAAATACGGAAAGGTGTGATGTAACTAATAAAATCTAAAAGGCAAGGCAGTAAAGATGCAAATGTAACATTAATGAAATAATGAATGTTTCTAATTATTTGTTAAAGTGCTGTAGAAAACCCACTCAGTACATAATAATGCTGGATTAAGAAAAATACAAAAAGCAGCAACCAGATATTAAGTGAGTTGTCAGAATTACAAACCACACTTTCCCCCGTTACAAACAATTATGAATGGTTCTGGAATTTCTTTTTTTTTAACGGTTCAGACCTTTGGTGCCACTGGGTCTTTACGGGCTCACACGCAATAAACCAAATGTGACATGTGTGTCATTAAATTTACTAGTTTTATTAGAGATAAAAGAACTAAAATCACCATTTCATTCAGTGAGACGACGGCCACGTAACTACTCAGCGAGTCAGTGTGTACAGATGAAAAAAATCCTATAAAAAAAAAAAAAAAAGCAAACAGCAGCTCCATGAAAAAAATATGTAATCCAATTAAGTCAGAGGAAAAGGCTGTTTACGACTTTACAGTCAAATACTGAACAGCAAAACACAATTTAACAGCAATTAAACTAAGGTTTGTTTGCAAGTTATTCATCATAAAGTTATTTTAGTGAGATAATACTGGGCTAAACTTTAGCTCATTTATAGTTTTTCAGGGATTCATAAAATATTTTATTATGTACATATATGTCCATGCTGTAGGAATACAAATATTTCTGTACAGTTCAGCTGCCCTGAGGCACAGTAGTGCTTTCAGCTGAATACAAAATTTAAATTAATTATTAGCCCTGCCTCAAATTATTATTATTATGATTATTTGACTTTTCTTTTTATGTTTGCATAGTGGCACATCCGTTGACATCACATCTCTTGTATTTGTGTTGTGTCTGTTTATATGTATGATTTTTGTAAAGTGCAACCTGGAAACACTGAGATGACATCCAACAGAAAGGTTTGGGCTTTAAGCAAAGATAACTGTCCACCAGCTTTACCCATAACCTGTGCGTAATGGATGAAGCTAATGTCAAGTCATCCATTGGTTTGTGAATTCACATTTGAAAGCAGGAGTTTGGTCTTTAAACATGTTGGTTGTTTGGAGGCAGGTGTCACCATATTTGGATTTGAATCGACGAGGCGGGTCTGACCCTTGAGCCTGAGGATGCTGTCAAATGTATATGAGACTCGAGAGACCAGACTTGTCAATCAAACAAATCTTTTGTCTTCTTTTGTCACCACATCACTGATTAGAAGAGCTGACTTTAGCTAATGACATCTGAAGTACTGATTCAAACGGACCCTTTTTAAATTGAAGTGAATTGGAGGCAGTGTTTTTGGAGCCAGCATCTCATGGCCGTTGGGAGTATTGAATCCTTTAGAAGCTCCAGTGGCCTAATGGATAAGGCACTAGCCTCTTAAGTCAGGGATTGTGGGTTTAGGTCCCATGTGGGGCTCTTTCTAGCAGCGTGGTGCAGTGGATGTGTGCTGGGCCCATAACCCAGAGGATGGTGGATCAGGCTGCTGTGGCTCAGGTGGTAAAGCAGATCATCCACTAACTGTGAGGCTGGGATTTTAATACCCTCCTCATCCTCACCACAGTTACATGATGATGCTGTTCAAACAGCAGCCTAATATTGTAACAAACCATTTCCCTGCATGTTGTACTGTGTATGATTGTGTAGGTGACAAATAAATAGATCTGGATTTAGACGTCCACACTGACTTCACTTTTTAAGACCCAGTTTCTTTCTATAAACAGTCTATGTACCACCGAGATCTGAATGGTACAGTCAACTGAAATTTCATTGGTGCTTCAGAACTAATGACACTGACACGTGTGGACTGAAATGTCCATTCATGCCTTCCCCTGATTGTTATATGAATTTTGTATTGGTATTTGGTTCATGATGAAAAGCCTCTAAAGTTATACAGTGCTTTGTCTTTAGTGCTAATGTTGGCACGCTAATCAACAAAATGGTGACATGACTTCTGCATCAACAAGTGTTATTGTTTGTTTTTCTAAAAACAACCTTTATTTACCCAGACTGTAACCAGGCCCTATTTGAGACAGAGTTGTACTAGAGACCAGAATTTATTACTAATCTCCATCCATCCATCCATCCATCCATCCATAGCCACTTATCCAATACAGAGTCACAGGGCTGGGTTGGTGGGAGGTTGGGGGGCTGCAGCTTGTCCTACCCAACAATCAACAAAAGGCCTCAAAGGGTTTTCTAAATTCCTTCATGGGTTTAATTAGTCATATCTCAGCGAGGAGTCTCATTTTGATGCTTGCTAACAAACAAACATACAAACAAACCATAAAAAAAACATAACTTTCTTGGCTGTTGTAATTAAATCAAAGTATTGTGTGTGAATGGAACCACTACTTATTTTAAAGATTGTTACTCTGGACAGTCGACCTACACAGAACATGTGGTGTATAGTTATCATTGAAACAACTTCCTACTGAAGAAGGACTTGTTTACCCTCGGTCTTAAAGTGAGTCTCGGGTGATCGGACCACAAACGGACACACGAGACACATCTTTGGTCACACCTGTGTTTCACATCCCAGACCACCTCCACGTGGTTTGAGTGACTGGATCTCAATGCGTCGTGGTGGCTGTTCACACTTGTATTTAGCACTGTCCACTTGTGATTCAATCACCCAAGACGCATCTTAAAACCAAGTGTAAACAGGGCCGATGCGGCAACAGTGTGGCCTGCCACCCCAACCTCGTTAAATAAGTCCTCCTCTTCCTCCAATTTCACCTCCAGTCTAAGTGTATTTGATTTCGCCATCGGATGTACAGTTAATAGCACATTTGTGTGTTTTATATAATAAATAAATTAAAACACACCCATGTGACTAAAGAATCTAAATTTGAGCAAAACCATTTCAAAGAATACTAAACTCATTGACATCAAAGGAGGCAGCAGAAGATTAACATGAACATTTTAAGAGGGATTCTGAGTCTGAGTAATAACAGCATGTGTTGACGTCCACTCCCACCTCCAGGACACAGATCTCTGCTCTCTTGCCTAATGCCTCCGGTGACACTTCTCTACAGCTCCAGCAGAGACAGGCCACTTTTCTGAGAGGAGGAGGAGGAGCTTGAGACAAAGACATGTCTTCTGTGCTCCTCACCCTGAGGATACTGGGTAACATTAGCAAGAATGTAACATCCTCTTCCAAGAATGAGCCACATTGTCCCGTCAGTGCAGGATTAGGAACATGCACTTGCCTAAATGACAAACAATAGAGCTTAATTTAGCAGCTACATCAACTTAGATTATTTAAATAAGATACCTTTCAATCTAGCAGTAAGATCAAAGGTCACGCAGTTCAGTAAAACCACTTCATACTTTACAGATGAATTCAAGTACTAAACAAACCAATTGCCATATTTTCCAGAGTTTAATAAAATATGCTGGAAAATTGGCTGTGGATTTTCAAAACTTGTCGAGGCATGTCCCACTCTTTGAAAACGTTATCTTGAAGTATTTACTGGTTACTCCGAATTGAGAAAAAAAAAAAGCTCTAGGTATGCTCTGATGAATTTAACAAACAAAAAGCTCTCTCTTAGCTCAGTTTGAGCCCACCCCGAAAATCACAAAGACGGAGCATTATTCAGCTCAATGCGCCTGGAGTTTGAAGAAAAGGTCAGTGTAAACCACGAACTGCTGCACGTGGAATTGAATCTGATGATTTTTTTTTTTTTTTTTAGTCGAGCTCTTTGGGGCATCAAGTCTTTGATGCCATTTTAAATACATTCAAGGCCCCAGTTCAAGAGAAAACGTCCAATCAGAGTGAAAAACACGTCAGAAAAGTCCAGTATCCAGATGGGGCACCTATGATAACAAGTCCAGTAGCTGCTGAACCCCACACCTGACATCAATGACCTCAAGCGTCGCTGTGCAAGATGGCGATCATGTTCTGTTGCATTGTGCTGGACTAGTAATATGCTAAGTTTGCAGGATTATCCTCCTGACGTGTTGGTTTGGCGCCTACAGCGTTTAAGTTTGGTGATTATTTCTAAGTTGTAGTTTTGACCATTAGCAAGGTGGTTGTTACACATCTACTACAGAGTTGCCTGCAGTGGATCGACAGGCATTGTTGCTGCATATCATACAAAACAAACATGAGATGAGCGTTGTGTGGGAGAGTTAACCTTTACATACTGGTCTATATTTGATGCAGTCACAGTTTGGCTCATAATATAGTCGTGGAAAAAAATATTAGACCACCCTTGTCATCAAAAACAATGGTTATGCAATCAAGCACTAACTCCTGTGTGGATCATGTGACTAAAACAGACAGAAAATAAAGAATAATCAAGCTTCTGATTTATTTGTAATGTATCAATAACCTAATAATCTGATATTAATAAATGGATCATTAGTTCTTAGTTGATGTCTCAGAGAACAGTGACAGTGTCCTTTCTATACACAGTCATGATATGTGCAGTTTCACACTTTCAGGAATCCCTAACAACACTATTTTTCTTGATCTGACCCAAAATTGGCAGAAATAAAACCCATTTTAATACATAACCATCAAATGTGACCAGGAGCAGCCTCAGTGTACAAACATCTCATTTCATTTTTGTGTGTTGTGGGTAATTTTAGGAAAACACATCAAATTTCAGGCTGAAAGAAAATTACATTGAAATTATTTTTTACTGCTGTCAAATGTCAAAGCAGGTCAAATTAGACTTGAACAGTATGTAAGGGTTAAAAATAGAATACAGAAAATGAGAAGCATTATGCATTCAAACCATCCCGTATGAATGGATCCTACTGAGACACCACAAACCCACAAGCTGAGGCAACATCTGCTGCAAATGAGAAGTGAGAGTGAACAGTGACTGTGTGAAGGAACAGAGCTTGGAAACATAGAGATTAATGCTACAGGCACACTAATGGGAAATACAGGAAAGTTTAATATGTAACAGCACAGGAGAACATCAAGTAAGCATTTAATGACAGCGAATATAACTTTTCATAGCAGACACTGTGTTTGTCATAGCAGGAAAAGTACATGTGTAGCTATGAACTGTTGCAGCTCGCAGGCACAAATTAACAAACTTTCCTCAGCCTGCTACATGAAATTAGTTCTTACTGAATTCATTTTATAAAGTGGTTCTCATTGTGATGTGTCTGTGTTCAGATGCATAGACTTTGTATAGAAGGGATGAAGCTAATGTGACGTCACCTGCTGGTTTGTGGACTCACATTTTGAAGCCACGAGTTGCCACGTTGGTTTTTGAAGCCAGAAGTGACCAAATTGGGATATGAAGGCAGGAGTGAGGAGGCGGGTCTAACTTTTGAAGTCAAGGACGCTGCCCAGTGTGTATGAGACTGGAGTTCAGGTCTGTCAATCACTCTAACCACGCCCCTAACTATTCCTCTTTTTCAAGCCTAACATCAATAATGATTAAATGATTATCAGATGAACCAGCTCTCTGAGAAGAGTTGACTTTAGCTAATGACACCAGGATGACTTGTGGAGTTTTTCCTGATAGAAAATTGTTTTTGAATTGAAATCAATTGGAGCCACTGTTTTTTGGAGCTCTAGTGGCCATCAAGAGTACTGCATCTTTTTGCACTTCCACATTGGCCTCATTTCTGAGACTCAGCTGCTTTGTTCATTTCTCTAAACAGTCTATGGCAGTGGTTCCCAACCTTTTCCAACTCAGGGCCCACTTTTAAGTCTCAAAAATGTTCGCGGCGCACCTCCGACCCCATCAAATACAGAGGCCATATAATGTGTCCTCAGAGCACTTTTTTATTGAAGATTGAACACCTGTAACATGTTGCAACACTTTCAGTAAAACAGTTTTCAAGGATCTGTCCATCAGCTCAACTGAGTTTTAACATTTAAAACATCATTGTGGTATTTTAATTTTAACATAATTACACCATACTATTTTGGAAATGATTAGGGGCCCCACTTGCAATACCTTCATAGCCCACCAAGGGGCTGCGGCCCACAGACTGACTTTTATTGTACTTTCGCACTGTATTTGTGAACTCAGTAGATGGTTTTAAACAATTTTTAGTAGAACATGACGATCAAGACAGATGAAGGTGGAACAATAAGCGAGCATTAGCATCCTCCAGGGCTCTTTAAAACTAAGGGTAATTTCCACTACTGCACCATCCTGTTTACTACAGGTTTAAACTTGTGATGAAGTGTTTACTGTAAAGACATGAAATGACATGTCTCTGTCGTCTACTGAACTTTTCCAGATTCATCAATTGATTGGAGCAAATGATCAGAGGACAGGATCTTGATAGTGTCGCTGTTTCACCACAAGAGGGCAACAGTGCACAGTCTATAGCTGGATTTTGTCCTGATGGAGGTTTGTGCTCTGAGTGTTTGCTATTCTTTTCAAGTGACAATCAAACTGTAATTTCTGCAACTTGATTTATGACATCATTTGGTCACATCTGAATTACACAGATACACATATTTTTTTAGATTCTGTTTGACAGTTCCAACGAAAATATAATCTTGTATGTCCTTTGTAAAAAAAAAATGTCCAAGCTTTTTCTTAGAAAAAAAAAAAAAAAAAAAAAAAGTCGTCCCTTTAACACTAGAACTTGCTGAAAATGTTTGACATCTTTAGTTTTCCTGCAGTATCAAAGTAATCCAGCGATAGATGTCTGTACATCCATCGACACACTGAAAACCATTCACACTGTTGAGATCCTCATCTGAATTACCGTATTTTCCGGTCTATAAGCCGCTACTTTTTTCCGACGCTTTGAACCCTGCTGCTTAAACACCGGTGTGGCTCATGTATCGGCGGCACGAAGCTCGTTAGCTTTTTACAAGCTAGCAAGCTTTGAGCTGCCGATACATTTAGCGTCGTCTCATCAGACCCGGTCAAAGTGGACCACATGAAACTGTTCGAATAAATTCAGGCGGCTAATAGACAGGTGCGCTCAATAGTCCGGAAAATGCGGTATTTTATTTATCTTTATTTGAGCTTTTTTTCTACTTCTAGTTTTTATAATATTTAACTTTATTTCTACTGCAGGTTTTTTTACAATGCGATTTAATAGAGAGAATCTTAAACTCCCCTTCAACTGCTATTTTTAAACTGTTCAACTGATTTACATTTTTACTGTTATTTTAGCTATTTTGCTTCAGAAATATTGTCAACTGCTTTTTTTTAACCTTTATTCTCTTGAAAATTGTTGACAAATTATTTCAGCTTTCAGCATTTACACTGCATTTTCCTCGGGAGATGCATTTTCTAACTCCTGTATGTGTTTTAATTGGTGTCAGTTTGAGAAAATATGAACAAAAATAGGCTTTAATGAATTCACATCAGTTCTCAGTTTGGTCAGACTGGAGGCCACAGTATCAGACTTCCTGGGATTTTAATTATCATGCAGTACTTTCATTTGGTGTTTTCCTTCAACAAACTTCAAGACTGAACCAAAGTGGGTGCCTGAAAATACTTTGGCTGCCTTTGTCTTCATCCCTGAACCGGTTTTACACTTGATTCCCACAGGGGTCAGAGGTAACCTGGCTAATTAAGAGCCCCCCCGTCCCCTTTTTGGACAACCTCATCTGAGCTTTATGTTTTCACTTTCATGGTCCAGCAGCTCAGCCTGGTACTTCTAAGCTAATTTTGCCTTGCCTGCATGACTTTGGGGGGGGCGGCTCTTTGATAATCCACAGACAGGTTAGGTTCAAACTGTCAAAAAGGGTTTGCCCAGAAAACTAGCGTCACTGTCTGGATTGTGAAAATGATGCAGCACAAAAACAAAAAAAAAGTCACCGCAAGCTAGTTTTACTACAAATATTTTTCCTCCACAATCTTCATTTGGAAGTTGTAAAACAGAAAACAACAATTTTTCACAGCACAAAAAAGTTATTTACAAGAAAAAGACAATAAAGTGACTTTGTTTTGCACAATAAATTCCCAAATAAGCCTGTAGCGGGATGTGATTTTCCAGCTGGAATAACATGAAATGGTATAGAGCTGGAGGATAAGGTTACTGGTCTATGAATAAACACACTGATAAATTAATGAGGGAAAAGAAAACTGTTCGAGTCAACAACTGATGTCATGTATGAACTTGAATGACTCCATCGCACAACAGCAGAAATGTCTCGCTCATCTTGCAGAACGCATTGGACCAAATCGTATCACGTGCATATCTGTGGTAACTGGTAGAAACAGGGAAGATATTTCTCTTTAACACAGAAAATCAATAAACTACGTATAAAATGTCTCACAGCTGGAATTTTCAAACTTAAACTTTTTTAAATTCCCTGATCTGATTATACGTCGACCCATTGCTGCTATATAAGAGTTTCTGCACCTAATTATTTGCAGGATTTCTGGAGGCTTCTTTCAAAAAACCTCTTCACATCTTCATATTCTCACACTTTCAGGCTCCGTTTGGTCATACCAAGACTCAAATGAATGAAAATATGTCAGTGTAGTGGAGCAAATAGGATTAAATGAGTTGAATGCCAAATGTCTGGCAACAGGAATTCTGTCAAGAGATAATCCCCCTTATGGATTTACCACAGTCCACTCTCAAAGGACTGTATTTGTCTCTCGGGAGCTGACACAGACATTTCTGAAGCCAAAGTCCATGTAGATTTTTGTGATTTTAAAGACGTGGAAAATTATTAAGACGGGTTGGAAGAATCAGGGATCAACAGGAGTGTGCGTCCTACAGATCACTGATCACATCGCTCACACAGGTGCAGCCGAGTGTTGGTGGGCTTACCTTCAGGACTTCCATGGACGGCTGGATCCCAGCAGGCTGGCCAGGTGGAGGCGTAACGGGGATGGAAAAGATGGAAAAGATGGAGGCGGAGGTGTGTCGGGCGTCGTGGTGCAGAAGGCCGCTGGTCCTCCTCTCGCGGTCTTCCCTGCACTGTTGACCCTGGCGATGGGCGAACGCCG
>OOFC01014120.1:0-21538 GCA_900323345.1 Pseudochromis fuscus
AGGCAGTGGTGTTTACGTGATCGTGTGTGAAATAAGAGTCGGCCTCTGTCCCCCCCTCAGCATCGCAGAGTTATAACAGCAGTTTCCCACATGGACTGTTTGCTTGTGATCCTTAACTATGTGGAAAGAGTTGTCAGTCAGATTGAGAACCTCTCTCCTCTCTAAATGGATTCAGGTCCACTCATGCGCAAGGTGTAAAATGCACACGCTCAAGCAGACATCCACTCCACTGCGCACACACACACATACACACACATGCATCCCGATTGCAATATCTTCGAATACTGCTCTCTCACTTTTGTTGTCCTTTTCGCCCATTTCCGTGCCTCTTTCCTTCACTTTCAAGTTGACTGTGGAGCAGCGAGTGGGGAGTGACAGAGTGACATGTGATAATGACTTACAACGAGATAAAAGGGCCTTTACTACCCAGCCCTGGCAGACAGGATGAGAGGATGGGGGGAGGAGGGAGATGAGGAGGAGAGACATTTCAGCATCCACGCTCCTCTCATTACCTGCTGGCAGTATTTTCGCACTGGCACAGCTCCATCTTTCTTATTGTGTCTCGACCTGGCAGAGAAAAGGGAGCTAGTGTTTCTTCAATTTCCACCTCGCATCTCAAATCTATACATCTGTGATTTATTCCTTCCTGTCTTCCTCTTTCCGTTGACCTTCTATTCACTAACCTCCCCCGTCTAACGAAGAAATATTTAATTCAAATAATGCTGCAAAAAGAAAAGGCATTAAAAGGACAGGGTGCTGCAGCTCTGTTAAATTATAATGTAATAAAAAACATAAAAAGCATAACATCCAAGTAATGATAAACCTAAAACTCCCAGTAAGGTCATTGTCCTCATCCTTTTACACGTGTATTGAATTAACTTTTTTTGTTTTACTTTGCACTTTTAAAAATTGAGTTTTTCCCACCAAGTTCTATTATTTCACTCATGCTTGTGATGAATAAAGTGAATTCTGAGCAGGTTCTTTGGGTCGACCACATTAATATTACTGAGCCATTACAGCTGAATAGGCGATAACGGGACTTTACCTCAGGTACGTCCAGTTTGCGATATCTCTTGTTTTTTTTCCTCTTCTTCTTTTTTTTTTTTTTTTTCAGATATCAAAATGTAATTATGATGTTGGCTTTGTGATTTTGATAAGGGACCTGAGAGGTGTGTTTAAAGCTCAGCCAAATGTGATCAGATGTTAAGCTGCAGTCAAATTTAAACTTTTGAACTGAAGTTGTGTTTTAAAGCTACGTCTCCTCCACTGCTCTGATTTCTTAGATTATGAGCATATGGGGGGTAAAGTGCCAACAGAGGACTGTTACCTGTATAAAATAAAATAAAACTTTGATTTAAACATATTTAAGTCATGGTAAAGTATTGATGAGTACTGATCTGTGTACAGATATGTGATTAAGGTTTGAGTTTCTGTGCCGTGTCCTCATTTGATCTCCATAGTGTGTTGTCAACTATGAGTCAGTACCTTCAGAAAGCCCCCTTGGTGTTTAAGCGAGACACTTCCACAGGTTAAAGCTCCAAGCTTTTGAAGTTTGGTGAGTACACAGACTGTATCTAAAAAGATTCATGCAGCCACAGTGATGTCACCCCTTGGTTTGTGGACGAGCGTTTTAAAGCCAGGAGTTTGGCTTTTGGCTGTTTTTTTGAAGCTACAAATGATCATGAGGACACACCTCTCTTTGAAGCCTAATATCTATTCATGTAGGAAATTATCTACAGATAAACCACCAGGACTGTGATAGGAAGTAACTTCTTACCCTTTCGTTTGCATTCTCTAGAGATTATTGGCACCCTGAATGGTGGCTTCACAGGAAAACATGAACAAAAACACGATGCCGCCATGTTTAAATACCCGCTCCGCATTACGCCCTAACTTACGACTTGCCTTTTTCAGCAGTCGCTTGCATTCTGGGTAAATTTGCATAAATAAATAATCACAAGCACATAGACTGGTAATCCGGTCTGTGCTGTCTGGGTGGATGGGTTACACAGACTGGTATAGATGTCCAAGCTGGTGAATGACTGATGACATCACAATGATGTGTGGGAAACATGTACTTATTCATGAATTTCATGAGTGAACTTGAGGAATTTTGAATGGAAGTCTATGGAAGTGGCCATTGCTGGTATTGTACCTGATTGACATTTCCACTTCCTAATTGATCACAGCTATGGTAAATTTTAAAACATGGTCCTTATGTATACAGTCTTGCACATATATTAATAATAATGGCTGTAAATCAATACAACACTGGACCACAATCACAGTTTTTAAATGTTCACACAGTCGATTCAGCAGGGCCCAAACTGAATACCGTATTTTCTGGACTACAAGTCGCTACTTTTTTCCGGCGCTTTGAACTTAAACACCGGTGTGGCTCATGTATCGGTGGCACGAAGCTTGTTAGCTTTTTACAAGCTAGCAAGCTCCGTGCCCCTGATGCATTTAGCCTCGTCACATCAGACCCGGTCAGAGTGGACCACATGAAACTGTTCAAATAAATTCAATAGTGGCTTATAGACAGGTGCGCTCAATAGTCCGGAAAATACGGTATATATTTTTCTACTTAATCTATAAACAGGGCTCCATTTTACCTATTTATTTTGACTCCTCCAAATATTTTCAAAGTCACATTAACACCTGCATTATAATGACATTTGGTCCCCCAAAAAAAAAAACCCACGCAGACAGGAAAGCTAATGCAAATTACTAATTATCCCCTTGTTGACACATGCAGTCATTCTCACACACAAGTGCACACACTCACAAAAACAAGTAAGGAGAAATTGCTGGAGAAAGATGCTGTATCCACATACACTCACACACAAGTGGGCATTCAAGGCATCATCTTGTAGGTTTGTTTGTGTGTGTGAGACAGCCCGCCATCCCTAATCTACATAATCAAACAAGCTTCCCCTAAACACACTCTGCCGCATTGTTCATCAATTACTCATTTAGTATTAATTAAGACCTGCTTTGCTTTTTTTTTAAGTTGAATTTGATGATGGCAGGTTCTCCCGAGGTTGCTTACCGCCTCTCCTTTCTCTTCCGCCCTCAAGAAGTTTCTCACTGTGTCATCACCAGCTGAACTAAAAGCAAACTCAGCATGTTGGGAGATGACTTTATTTGTCAAAATGCTCACAGTGGGGAGTTGGATGGGAAAAAAAAAAAGTTCAGTGGTTCAGAGACAAGAGGAAAGACCACAAGGAAATTAAAAATTGTGACATAGCCCTGGAAAATCCTTCTCAGGAAACTCAGTACATCAATATATTTTTATTATCTGAAAACCAAGATTAGAAAATTGTAAATAGGAGCCTGATATATGAAGAAAAAATAAAGATAGACTGTAAAGTGTTTCAAATTCAATAAATGTCAAAACCAGAGCCGTACAGCAAAACATCACATATATATGTCTCCCTCTTTTATCATACACACAGATGAATGAACACACAGATAGCCACACAGACTATTACACCGCACTGTAACGAAAGAGTCCATCATGAATTATACATATGGAAGAGATAAGTGTGTGTTTTCTATCAGAAGAAAGCCGAAGATTGAAACGAAATATCACAGGTCATTGTACCTCTGGGTGTGTTGAAGTGTATGTGTGCACAGGTGCCATGTAAGACAGCCAAGAAATAAGACGGCGATGTCAGCGTCTGCCTCGAATTACAAAGGTTTCAACCAAAGCTGCAGTTCTCAAAGAGTTAAAAACTATATGGAACGCTTTTGTATGAGTGTGATTATTTCAAAAGGAAAACACTCAGCTGCATTAAAATGCACAGAGCCAGTGGCAGACTACATGAATATGCAGGACGTACAGCATCCATTAAGCATGCATGCCCAGTATAGACAATGCTTGCGAGTATCTATAGATCTGCACAAACACATCAGCACATTGAAAATAATGGCAACTCCAGAGATACATAGAGAATGAATGTGTGTTTTCTTATGTGCTTTCGCTACATATGGGCCCCTGTAAGTAATCCTGTATATATTTTTTTAATGTGTATGCATGCTGTAAGGATATGCATGTTCTTCTATTCTACATATGTTTGTGTCAGTAAGTGTGTGTGTACATGTGGTGTTTCTGTACAGTGGCATGTGCATTATGAGTGCAACTTAACTTAAATAAAGCTTTATGAACAGAACACCAGCCCAAGCTCTCCTGTTAGATTAGCACAATAAACACCTGTAAATTATATATATATAGCACACATATGGCTGTATATTAGTCAGCTTGATCGTGTGTGTGCATGATGATAACCAGTCAACAATGTTGCCATGCTGTGAGGTTCTGTTCAATAGCAAAAACTGTATCTAGTGCAGTGTTGTTTTGGGCAGCCATCTTAGTTTTAGTCACATTTTAGTCATTTCTACATGTCATAGTATTAGTCCAGTTTATTCGACCAAATCTCAGAAAGGTTTTAGTCTAGTTTTAGTCGGCTTCAGTAAAATTTTTTAGAAACTATATAAAAAAAGTAATAATTTAGGTCAATAAGTACCGGAAGCTGGAGTCAAGGTTGACAGGTTGTATCCAGTGTTGCAATAAAACAGTATTTCTTACCAGATAGGTAGCTCTAGCCAACACTGTGATGGAGAAAACCCCTTTACTGACCATAGTCTACTATCTCAGTTGTGTCTGTGTGTGACTTGACCAAGAGTGGAGGATAGACAAGCTGACATGATGTCACGCCATTACGCCGAAAGTAACAAATTGTCACGAGCAAGAATATCGCTGCTAAATCTCGCGGGAGTCGCTGGTATTTGTGTAAATTTGCATAAATAAACACAAGCACGTGGACCTCTGAAGCGGATGTCAGGTGGTGGGCGTGACCAAACGAGGACAGGATGCAGCAGCATTCCTGACGTCCTGCTCTTTGAACGTCTGGGAGACCACACATTAACATATACGTCCAGTCTCGTCTCGTCAACGAAAACTCACACACGTGTCGTCATGTTAGTCATCCAAGAGCCATGTTTAGATCCGTCTGTCACCGTCTCCTTAGCGTCATGAAATAATTTCGTCATCGTTGGCGAAAACAACACTGAAAAGGTGGAAAACAGAATATTCAATACAAAATGTGAGTCCACAAACTAATAGGTGACATCACATTAGCTTCATCCATATACAGTTCATGGTTTCTTGAGGTAAAATTCACAAGTTAATGGATTTTACTCATGCAGAATGATGATGTCTGGGGTTGGAGTAATTACTTTCAAAAAGAAACAAAAACACAAAAGAAAATTCAAGCAAAATGTGGAATATTAATTGATTTATGAGCATAAACATTCAATTGATAGAAATAATATAATAGAGGTTATATTTGTGCAATGATTGGTACAATGCTTACTTTAACACACATAAGCAGGTGGCAGATTCCTTGAAAAAGTACATAAATTGTTTGATGTTTTGTTTGTCAGTTGGGCAACAACTTCACCACAGATTCTGATTAAAGTCATTTCACATTTTCAGTCGGTCCCAAACAAGGACGGCGATTGATCAAAGAATACAAATTTGCCTTTTGGAAAATTTCAGAGCTCTGAATTACTTTGTGTAATACCTTATTATAGTTTCCCTTGCATGACTTCTGTGTCAGTTCATTGGTTTTAGCATTTGTTTTTCGTGATTGTGCTATTTTGTTGTTGTTGTGGAACGTGCCTGTGAGTTGTAGAAATCACAATCAAATGCCCTTCATGTAGCACCAAATAAATCCATCTCACAGAGCGAGACACATCCCGACTTAATAACAGCCATCAGTCTTTCACAGTGTAAACACCAAACGCTCATTACGTTTGTGTATATTGTGTGCGTGAGTTAGTGTGTGTGCTGTGTGTGAGGTATGCATGGCAGAAGGTTGTGCGTGTGTGTGTGTGTGAGAGGGAGGCAGAGTGAGAGATTGTGTCTCATTAACAGTGTTGTTTACAGACAAGAGTTGGAGAGAGTTGTGAGCTGGAAAGAGACAGAAGATGACTTCCAATGATTTAATTTTAATTAAAGCGACAGCATTTTTTTTGTGTCCAGCTTTTACCAAAATCCCTCAGTCTTTTTACACTCTGTGCCCCCCTTGTCTTTCTCTGTTGCTTTCAGTACTCTGCATTCGTCTCCTTCCTCTTTCTGTCTCTCACCCTGACATTTTTTCTGTCTCTCTCTTTACACTCCATTACTGCCAAATTCCCTTACTAGCATGGTGTGAGGACTAGTGCGTTCCCAGCCTTGGCAGGACCTCTGACGGGGGCCGTCGCGCCAGGAAGGCCAATATGACTGGCAGCAGACAGGGTGGGCTGCTCCAAGTCCATCACTGGGAAAGGGGTGGGAGGGGTGGGAGGGGGGTGAACAGAATCAAATGTATGTCTACAAACTCACTTGGGTGTGAAGCAAATGTCATCCCAGCTCTGTTCATTCCTCCCTCCATGCGTATTTCTTCCAAATGGCTGGCGCTGTGGTTTTTGTGCTTTTTCCCATTGTTGTGTTTTTCTGTGAGTTGGAGAAGTTGGATAAGAAGTCCATAAATAGCAGAATTTTAATGCTGAACCACTACTGGAGGGCAGTCTGTGATCTTGTCTGTGCCTCACTTGGAGATTGACACCAACTGACAGCAAACAGCAATGGTATTTCATTGAGCTGATGCCACTTTGTGTGTTTTAACAATAGACTGTATGTAGAAATGGATGAAGCAACTGTGGCTCAAAAATGATGCCAATGAGGAAGTGCAAAAAAGTGCAATACTCCTGACGGCCACCAGAGGATGGCTCCAAAAATCTCTGGCTCCGACTGACTTCAATTCAAAAATCGTCACTTTCAATCATGAAAGTTAATAATTTATTCCACATGTCATTCTTCTTATCACTGGTGGTCCAGCTGAAAAAAATTGCCATTAAGTCAATGATTAGGCTTCAAAACGATGAATATTTAGAACGTAGTTAGTTTGATCAACAAGGCTGGTCTCCAATGGGATACTTTGGCCAACCATGCTGTCTCTGAGGTGAGTTGAGTTGAGTTGAGTTGAGTTGAGTTGAGTTGAGCTGAGCTGAGCTGATCTGAGCTGATCTGAGCTGAGCTGAGTTGAGACCGGCACTGCACTCGAGTCTCATAGACACTGGGCAATGACCTCAGCTTCAAGAGTTAGGCTCGCCTCTCTGGTCCTTCTGCCCAAATATGGTCACTTTTGTCCCTAAAAAATCAACATGGCGACACCAGAAACAGATCTCCTGGATTTAAAGTGAATTCACAAACCAATGAGTGACGTCATGCTTGCCTCATCCATTTCTATAAACTGTGTCTGGTTTTAAACAACTCAGTGGGCAGAGAGCATCATGAGGGGGTCATGTTTTTGTGGGTGTTGGTTTGTTGGATTGTTTGTTAAGCAACATTACATTATTTCACCACAAGAAGGCAGCAGTGTTCAGTCTGTAGCATCAGTAAAGTCTTGGCACATGTTTGTGCTCTCTGAGTGGGGTCTAGATATTACATGAACAACTATGAACCACTAGAAACAAAGTCATCTTATCTTTCTTATATTCCTTCCCAGAAATCACCTTTAAGAAATTCTTCTCCAAAGCAGACGGACTAATGGAGGAGAAACAATCTACATTCAACACATGAAGAATGAGGCTTGTCTTTTGTGTCTTTTGTAGAAAATTGTTCCATGTATTAGTCAAACGTGAAATAATGACATGAATAATTTTGGAGAAATGAGGCAAAATGTGATATTCTTTTTGTTCATTGTCAGAAATTAAATAGAAAAACGAGCAATAATTTTTATCGTGTGTCAGAGATCTTTATTCTCTGTGTCAAAAAACCTCAAAGAGCGACACTGGATGCCATGATGATCATTAATGAGCCGTGTGGGTTTTCTTTGAGCCAAAGATAGTCCCTAGATTGCCAAAGATCAATTCAACATCCTAGCATCAATCAGAACAATTATGAATCATTCACTTGCATTGATGCTTCCTTATGTTGTAAAATAGCAATAAATCAGTAAATAAATTAATCATCAACAACATCAAGAAAACACTAAATCATTTGTATCTACTTCCTAACTCACCAGTGGAAAAGTTCTCCACTGTAGGGGGCGCTAGATTTTCTTTAATTTTATTATATAAATGTTCTGTATGGAAATCGTCTCGTCTTTTTTCTGATTGTGTTCAAACCAGAGATGAAAAACATTACAGTAACATCACATGGTTCCATTTATGGTCCATGAATATATCACTTACCAGTACTTCAGTTATATTACTGTATTTTCCAGACTAATGAGCGCACCTGTCTATAAGCCGCTATTGAATGTATTCAAACAGTTTCATGTGGTCCACTCTGACCGGGTCTGATGTGACGACGCTAAATGTATCAGCGGCACGGAGCTTGCTAGCTTGTAAAACGCCAACGAGCTTCATGCCGCCGATACATGAGAAACACCGGTGTTTAAGTTCAAAGCGTTGGAAAAAAGTAGCGGCTTATAGTCCAGAAAATACGGTAGTTGAAAACCATTAGTTAAAAACTAATGTGGGTAGCTGTTTTAAGACCACATTTGTGATTGTCTTCAGTAGACACAAAGATTTTTTGATGATACACGAAATGCAAAATAAACCTTATTTACATCCAGATCCAGTTTCAGCACAGTGTCTCAGAAAATCTGCATTTTTAATGAACCTACTCAGACTAAACACTCTTCATGTGTGTTTTGGTGGGTGTGCTTTAGTTGTGCACACTCTCACCTGTACGTCCTGTTGTATTAATGTTTAAAAGCCCCGTGGGTTAAGATGTGGAAACTTAGATAAACATTTTGTTCCACATGCTCATTTTCTACTCCAGTGCAAAAAGTACAGGAGCAGTGTAAAAGCCTTAATACATAATTCACCACCATCTGTCCACAGCACATGTTGTGTAATAAAAGCTGTCTTGTACCCTCTTCTCCTCCTTCTTGTCTCTATCTCCCTCACTTTCTCTTGCTGCTGCCGTGTACATAGTTTTTCTAATTGTTTTTTTTTTTTTTGTATGTTTTGTTGTCGTCTCTCACACACTCTTGTTCCCATGTAGCCTGTATCACACTGCTTCACACACACTTTGTCGTTTTCTCCTCGTCTGCTTTCCCCTCTTTCATTACCAGGCGTGCTCTCGTTGTCTGACTCCGTCTTGCACTCTTTCTCTCCCACGCACAAAATATGTTCACTCTCTCTTTCTCCCACTCTTCCTCCATTATCTGTCTGCTTCTTTCTCTCTCTCGAAAATCATCCACCAACTTCTTCTTCTTCTTCTTCTTCTCACTTTATACATCGCTATCAGTATCACATCCAACCTACCTGGAGGTCAATTAGCATTTTTCTCCACTCATCAGGACTATTGTCCAGGACAGTGTGTGTGTGTGTGTGTGTGTGTGTGTCTGTGTGTGTGTGCGTAGGTGTGCACTTGTGTGGTCTCAATCTCATCAGGTCTATTGTGGAGGCTGACAATGCAGTAGCCCTGTGAATCAGTTTCTTTTGTAGTCCTTATAGAGTCAGAGGCTGCAGTTTGTGGGTGGTTTAGTGTCTGTCTATCTCTCTGTGTGTGTGTGTGTGTGTGTGTGGGAAGCGTGTCAGCTTAGCGCAGAGGGAACAGCCCACTGTTTAGCCTTCTTCAGTGCAGTTAGTGCAGAGGCTCTTCATAGTAAAACAGTCTCAAGAGGGAAGAAACGATAAGGAGAGGAAACAGGAAGTGAAGGAGAAAATAAATATATTAGAAGTATAAAGTACACAAAAAAAAAAGTAATGTCATCAGTGTCGAGCTAAACTGATTGAGCCTGACGATAAATAGTCGTCATTTAATGTATTATCCATGTCTTCCTCATGTGTCTTCGTGTAGCTGAAATAAAAACATTGTATAGCACTGTCATATATTTAGGTGATTTTAAAGAAACAGGAGAAAAGAGGAAAGATGGTTGTTGCCAGACAGGTTAAAATATTGTAACTTTTATTGCCCAGGTCGAAATAATTGAAGTAATAAATACACCTTTATTCAATGTTTTAATGGGGAAAATGTCCATAACCATACAAGATACATCAATGAAACACATTTCTGCAAAACTACAGAACCAGTTAATTTTAACTGTCATTGTGTCAAATTTAATGAACGTAATCATGCAAGTATTTTTTTTTGTCGTGGCAGTGGATTGGTGGGTTGGGATCTGGGTTGGGAACCAGGAGGGTTGCTGGTTCATGTCCCAGCAAAACAGAATGTGGACTGATGGCTGGAGAAGTCCACCTCAGGGCACCGACCCACCTAGACTGCTCGAGGCCCTCACTGTGTGGCCTCTCCATGCATGTTACTGGGCCCCTCTTCCTGTATGGATGTGTGATGTAGTGTATCGTCATATTTGTGTGTGCAGTGTAAAAAGCGTGCATGCATATGACAAATAAAGATCCTTCTTCTTCTTCATTAATTACAAACAGAACCATTACACACGATTTTATGTCATACTAAATTGCTGTATTTTTTGTGATTTTATTTAGGTATAATATGATATATATCATATAATAATACTTGTTGAATTGCTTGGCTTTGACCATTACATTCACCACCTCTATGAGTGATCACAGAATTAAAAAGCTGTAGGATTATAAGTGACAGCATTAACTGCATTACTAAATGTACTGTAAAGTGGACAGGGAGCTCTTACTTTGTGGAGTGTATAAAGTGCTAACATCTGACCAAGCTGACAGCTGCTGGTTCTACATGAAGTGGAAAACCTCAGCTTAAGAGGCCATTTCCTCCACTTAACTTTTACTCTATTATTAACTGACTATTTCAGTTGTGATTTCAGAGAGATATACAGCACCTGTATGACGTAACTGGATATTTCCTGCAGTATACAGGTTCAAAGAAGACAGGTAAAAGCTATGATCACAGGATTTTTTGAGAACCTATCATGTTGCCCTATGTGTCCAACGTGAAGTTTGTATTGATACCCCCTCCTGCTAAAGCTGAAAGGTGAATATACGCAAAGATGCAAGACTAGTTTAACCCTTGGAAAAGTTTGCACTGACTACAAAGGGAATCAGAAATGGCGACTTGAAATTCATACTCTCTGCATTCAGTCTTTACACATGCTGCACCATTTTTTCTCTTTGACCTTTTTAACCCATCGACACCCTTCACTCCACATGTATTCAGAGCCTTCAAGCTATTTTAAAAGCTTGGCTACGATGCCCCCTCCAAACACCGTGAACCGATGTTTAAAAAAGTGTTTTGTTTTTTTAGGATAAAATTTGAAAGGGAAATGCAAAATTTAAATGTGCATTCAGTGAGTTTCATGATTCTTGGGCTTAACTGATGCCTACTGTTATAATGCAATTACATTTTCTGTATGCTAAGATATGCTATAATACTGTAATGCAGCCTTTAAACTTGAATAAACTGCTTGTACAAATGTATAGTGCTATTATTAGCTCAACAAAGTAACAAATGTACCTTTTCGTGTCCATTCACAGCTTCCAGTTCCCATCAGAAAGGTGGTGTAGCTGTGATGAATGCATGAAGACCTGCTTGAAGAAATAAAAGAAAATCATAGAGCTGTGTTCAGAAAAAAACCCACTGTTGGTTCTTTTCACATGTTTTTCTTTCAAAAGCTCATTTTTCTTTGTTTCTTTGTATACTTTTTTAAATATTAATTTTCAGCAGCCTGCATGGTCTGGGTTTGAATGAACTGAAACTGTCAGAGCTTTGGAGGCATGCGGTGATATTCCTGCTGGTCGGGATGAATTCATACCTGATTAGTCCTGAGGAAAGAAAAGAAAAATCATATCAATACCGAAAAACTGATACAAAACTTCTCAGCTCAAAAAAACTTCACACTTCCTGTGAAGCAGGTGGTGAGAAGAAAGATGTCGGCTAATCAGTGATATTTATTTATGTGCTACCTCGTTATGTTAAGTACACTGGACTCCATATGAACCCTTTATTTACAACAAAGAGTGTTGTGTGGTAGTGAATACCCTGATTGTCCTCACTGCTTTATAGAAGCAAGGCATTATGTGTCTCATAAAAGTATAATGTTGTTAACTTTAATTTTTAACTTTTACAGCTCTCTGCTGTGTGATTATGCCAACGGCTTCATGAACCACAACCCTGATTTCTCTTTAGAAATCAACAACTGGTAGTTCATCACACACTGCAAGAAAGACAAAAGCATCACTTCATGCATTGCACTAATAAGTACATTTCAACCTGTAACCATGGTGATCTAAATCTAAATTTTGTTAAGACAAAAAAAGGAATTTAGTAGTTATGGTGACATATTTTTTTTTTTTTTTTAAATTGTGGAAAAACATTGAAAAAAGAGAAAAAATACTCTATAATTTTCTATCATTAAAATGCATTTTATAGCTTTAATTTTATACTAGATTACTGCTTGTGTAATTTTAGCTATTTATAATTCAATTTACATGTGTAAAAATAAATTGATGAAAACCCATTCTGCAGGTTTTAACCTTCTGTAAAATCCTTGATGACATGAGATTAATAAATAATTAAATAAACAAATGTATGTATTTCTTGTATTTCACAGTTTCATCTATAAATATGTCAGTGAAATTATGATAACATTTGTGAATGTATGTGTTTATGTGGGAGGCAATTTTGAAAAAAACTTGAAAATTCATAATTATATACATTTGTATTGTTTTCCATTAACCCTGTTATGCCTGCACCATCAAATAATAGTCACAAAATTCAAAATTTTTAAAATCCAAGTGTTTTTTGAATCTTCTGACAAAAAATTAAAAAAGGTAAGAATAAAAATAAATGCATATAGAAATATATAGATAGATATAGATTGAGAGAGAGGGAGAGAGATTTCTTTTTATTTAATTATGTTTTTATACATTTTTAGATTTTTAATTTTTTTTCATTAACTCTCAAAAACTCATGTATCAAATACAATACATTTGGAATTAAAGGGTTAAATATCTAAATTCAACACCTTTTGCATTTTTTTTTCTTATGTAATTTATGAGGTAGTGGCGTTTGATAGAGTACTTTATATTTTAAACCGTATTTGATCGAGATATTATTGCATAATTGTATGCATTTTAAAATGTTACTGCCACAGTGAACAGGTGAGACTTTGTATTCAGGCCCCTGTGGTGATACCATGATCTGTGACTGGGTGCAGAGAGTTTTGGGTCCATTGATGACAGCTTCAATCCCAGCAAACACCTGCTGGGAAACAATGAGCACATATCTCAGCTTTGCTTTGTGCTGACTTTTGCAGCTTCATTTCATGCTCCTGAGTGCTTACAAGAGTAATTATAATAAATGCTGAAAGATTGCAGGAACTATTGTGCAGCAACCGAATACAGCGGGGCTGATGGAGTATGTGGGAAGTCTAAAACCGTTCCAGGTAATCAAAATTAATTCTTATTGAATGAGTTTTGTCCCCTGCGGATGTTGCTCAGGGATAAACTGATTTTCACAAGTACTCTGACTCATGGGAATTTTCATATTTCAATTTGCATGTTAATAATTTATAAGAAATAGTTTCCTCACAGGTGAGAAGTTCTTTTCTTAAAATGACCTAAATGACTATTTGATTCTTCAAATTTGCACTCTATATTTTGTCTGATTATATTCCTGTTACTCTGTCTTCTGTGTAATTTGTTTATTTTCCCCCTCCGAAGTCTTCCACATCACAGGGAAATAAATTTTCTTTTCGATCTCCCCGGTCTTTTCCTGGCAGGCTCCAAACCCAGTAATTTAGGGCAAGAGGAGGCCAGGGAAAAGTCTGTCAAGAAGGATTCATCTCTCCAATCCCCGAGCCTCACATTTTATCACCCGCTCTTTAAAAGCATGTTTAATGCGCTGCTCCAAATGGAGAATTGCCCTTGTAGATCACCACCACACAATCCTCTGTCTTCCTCAGGCCAATAGCGGTTTGTCTGTTTTAGTTAAGTCCCTATATATCTACTCGCTCTGTGTTTAGTTACTTGCATGTGTGCGTGTCAGAGACAAACAGCTGAGTTGTTCTGGACTGGGACGACCAACTTTTTTTTTTTTTTTTTTTTTCCTGAAGGACTGAAATTGGAAAGGGGATTTTAAAAAGATGGATGGTTACATAATCAGCTCCGACATTACTTACTTTGTAAATTTTATTGTATGGCGTGTTGAGGATTCATTAGTCAAGGCAAGTGCATTGTGCTTTGTAAACATGTTTGTTTACTACACCAGTTCCCTCTTGATGTAATTCCCTCGCCCCTTGATGGTGAACTGGTTTGGCACTAATACCGACGACAAGGCTTCTGTAGCTGAAACCAGATCTGGAAAGAAAATCATCTTGCAACTTGTGAGGATGGATACTGGGCTCTTTCAGAGTGCTGCTTCAGCATGTGGATGTCTAGAGGCTAAGTTTGCTATTTGCATAGCTCAGGAAACATTAGCTCACTTGTAACTGGACTTTTCCTTGCATTGTTAAATCTGGTGGGTTATACAGTGACCTGTCAGAGGAAAAGGACAATTTACACAGTTGTATAAGTTTGACCTTGTCTTTGGCATCATGGTGCATTTCAAAAACACATAATACTGCAATTTCGATGTGAATTGCTGTGCTGAATTGGGGCACTGTGAACGATCACAGTGCCCCATTCATATTTTTATATTTCTCCCATGTAAATGTCAAAATGAGACACCTGGGTATCACTGACGGAGAGCGACTGGAGTGTATATTCATGCTGTCAAAATGTTTGTTCATACAGAAAGTATTTTTTTTTGTCTGTGTCTAGTACAGAGGTAATAAACACGATGACATGTTGTCTTGAAATGATACATTTCTTTTCCATTTTTTTCCCATGTCATCAAATATCAAAAAAGGTTTGGGTTTCCATGGTGATTTATGATGTATACACCTACATAAAAGACCAGTGAAGCCCAACTATTGAAGATGTGTGTCAAGATACACATCAGCGCTTCTTCCAGGGGAGAGATCATAGACTGTAAATGTGGAAGTGCAAAAAAAGTGCAGTACTCTAGATGGCCACTAGATGCTGGCTCCAAAAATCAGCATTTTCATTCATGAAATAATCATTCAATCTTTTTTTTTTTCCTCAAGTTATTCTGATGTCATTAGCTAAAGTCGACTCTTCTTATCAGTGATCTGGTGGTCCATCTGAAAATAAATAAATAAGATTATAATTAAGTATAGTTTCAAAAAGAGGAAGATTTAGGGGTGTGGTTAGTTTGATTGACACGTCTGCTCTCCAATGAGACCACACCTGAAATTGAGTCTCAAACACATTGGGCAGTGATCTCAGGTCTAAGGGTCAAACCTGCCTCCTCACTCCTCCCTTTATATCCAAATATGGTCACTTCTGAGTCCAACCAACCAATATGGCGACATTCAAATTTCAATCTCCTGGCTTCAAAACACGACTCCACAAACCAATGAATGACATCACGTTAGCTTCGCCCATTTTATCTAAATAGACACGTCTTTTCTTACCTTTCTCTCCCGTCCACCTCCAGTTTACCAACAGTTAAATTATCTGAAAATAACAACTCAGTATGCAAAACATGCAGGAAGAGAGTCGCCAGGAAAGCGAGACACACTTCAAAATTTAATGAGTCATTCGGCAGCTGTACAGTGAATACAACATAGTTAACTTTTAAATCCGAGCATGTGAGGAATTTGAAATGAGGCAAAAAAATGTCAGCCTCGGCATATTGACTGTTCATAAGTGAGTGGGTTACATTACATTCCTCCAGGACCCCACAGCTGCTGATCAGTAATGTGGAATAATGTACCATCACGTCCCCGTGTCTGAGAAGGTGAAGCTGTTACATTATGTTATAACTTCCGGGAATTTTTAACAAAAGACATTTTTGCTTCGTAAGTTACCATCACAAAGTTCCTCCTCGCCTGATTTCCATTCATTTACTCTAATTTTTTTTTTTCAATCTGCACCTTCTTTCAAACCTTATTTCTGGGCAGCTTTGCACCACATTGTCCACGCTCCAGAGCTGGTGTGCTCCTGAAACATTTAAAAATAAAGACCCTGTTTAGGGATAAAGAGGCTGCATCCTATTGGAGTGGTCAGGAAGCTGGGATAAGCATAGCCTGGGGCACGCTTGCTTTGGTGTTGGTGCTGCAGCATTTAACATAAAATAGAGGAAATCACAGCACACTCACACAGGAACACCTACAGTGGGAGAAAAATGTTGAGGGAGAGAGACGAGTTTTAGCCAAGGAGATAAAAAGTGGCTGAGAGAGTAAGACAGGTAAATGATGAGGAAACAAAAACACCAAAAGAGGGATGAAGACAGACAGTGTCAGAAAAAGAAATTACATGAGTGAAAGACCGATTTATGAATTTTCAAAGCTCTGCTTATTATGCTGACAGCTGCTGGTATTTGATAACACTTTGTTGTTCGTCATGCAGCGTGGATCCATGCAGAGAGGGGGATATTACAATATCACTGCATTTAACAGTCTGTTATGTAAGTGATGGTGATACACTGTTCACATCTGTTCACAGTCTACCTACTGATACCGAATAATACAACACATATCACACAATACGTTCTGAGGAGCCGCCGTGTGCTGCCTAAACTGACAAGACACCACCAAGAAAGTATAGTTTAAGTTAAAGGAATATTACACTTAACTAGAAACACTCAGAGATCACCAACCACTGCTCAGGGAGGGGTCTCCAACCTTTTTTGCACCACGGATCGGTTTAATGTAGGCATTTATTTCATGGACCGACCTTCAAGATGTGGCAGATAAACACTGCTAAAATAAAATAACACCACCGGCATAAAAAACAAATGTTTCCCCTTTGCAAAGAGGCTCTCCAAAGACATTTGGTTTTTGCTGGTTTTTGCTAGTTTACGAACTTATATCTGATCACGTGACCGAGACAAGCGTGTTGACGTCTCAAGAGGCACAGACGAAGGTTAGGTCGGAGAGAATCCGCTCGTTTTTCAAAATAAAATGTCTTTCAGACTCTAATAATCAATATAAAATGATCTAATTTATTCATTCTTTCTGTGCGGCCCGGTAACAAATGCCTCATGGACCAGTACCAGTCCCCGGCCCGGTGGATGGGGACCACTGTGCTACGGCATAATCCAGCTGTACTGATGCTACACACTGTATAACACTGACATAGTAACACTATCTTGTTTAAACATCCATCCATTAAAAAGATGTTTTTCATACAGGGTGTTCAAGCTCTGTTTAGTAGCTTTTTTCTGTAATGTTGTTAGCATGTTGAGGGCGGTTGCTCACAGCAAGAAGGTTTGGGGTTCAAATCTCGGTTTGGGCCTTTCTGTGTAGAAGCTGCATGTCCTTCCTGTGCATGTGTGGGTTTTCTCTGGGTACTCCGGCTTCCTCCCACAGTCCAAAGACATGCTTGTTAGGTGAATTAATCCAACTTTTTTGACCATAGGTGTGAGTGAGAGTGTGAATGGTTGTTTGTCTCTATGTCTGCCCTGCAATAGGCTGGCAACCTGTCCAGGGTGTACCCCGCCTCCTGCCCGATGACAGCTGGGATAGGCTCCAGCAGACCCCTGCAACCCAAGTGTGGAGAAGCAGGTATAGAAGATGACTGACCGTTAGCATGTTGCTCATAGACTTCATATAAAAGATGGACACCGTGCAATCAAAGTGCAATATGTCCAACGGCCACTAGATGCTGGCTTAAAAGAAAACTAATCTGGCGCCAACTGACTTCAAATCAGAAATGGTCATTTTCAAACCTAAAACACTCAGTGAGTAATTTTTTTTCACAGGTCATTCTGATGACATTAGCTAAAGCTAGCTCTTCTTCTCAGTGATCTGGTCCATCTGAAAATCATTTCATCATTAAGCAGATATTAGGCTTCAAAAATGATAATTAGGGACCTGGTTAGACTGATTGATATTTCTGGTCTTCAAGTCACTCCCTTCATGTCCAAATATGGTCACTTCTGGCTCCAAAAAACCAACATGGCGACGATCAAATGCCAAACTCCTGGTGATTACATCTATCTCTGATATACAGTCTATGAGATGCATGGACAGACAAAACATCTCTGCCTTACACTGCCACTATGACTCTTGCCCACTGGAAAATGAATGATTTAATTTCTATTTAGTTCAACTCTCTCCATGTGACTATAGGCAAGGCTCAGCTATTCAGGATGAAAGTTACACTTAATATTGAGTCTTCAGCTGCAAACTTGTCAAATAAGTGTCAGACATGATTTCAGCCTGTTCCCGTCTGACACAAACACAGCATTTAAGCAGAGCAAATGGATGTACGCTGGCGCACAAAGACACATTATCCATAAACACCTTGTGAAATCACAGTGATCGTGTCCCTGTAAGAACTTCATGTACATTCCTCCACACAGACAAACCCACACCCTCACTCTCAGCATTTGGAGAACGTGTGAAGAGGTTTGTGTTCGCGAGAGGGCGGTTTGACTTCTGCTGGGTGGGAATAGGGAACAAGGCGTCTTGGTGGGCAGCCAAAATCATTTAATTTGAAGCTCAGGTAGGAGCTAGCCAGCTACAGAAGGCAGACGTTTTTATACCGGGCTTATCTGAAATTAATCAAAATAGTTTACTCTCTGAGGCTGAACTTATTTTTAACGCACATTCGGCAGCACTGAATAACAAAAGTGGCTAAAATCCAAAACACTTTGAAGGGGAAGTTAGTGTAATATTTGGTACTTCAGATGTTAAACTTTCACAAACCGAACTGCATAAAGGCAAAAAATCTTTCACTGTATTTTTTTAAGTTTATAAGTTTTGATATTTGGGCTTTTAGGAGTGTACCACATTGGTGTAGAATTCATTGTTTGGGTGAAGAAATAACTGTATCCATTCATAAAAAACATGAATACAATCCCCAGTAGAAATGCAACTGGATAAAATGTGTCATATTGAACTCATTTCTATCTCTTTGATAAGAAATCAAAGAGTCTCCATCACAAATGCACTGTGCTTTGTATTCAGCAAAGGAATCAGTGGTGTTATCTCAGCATCCGTACTTAACATTCACTGTGAGTGCAGCAGAGAGGATTAAGGAAACTAAAGGGTAAATATATACAGTGAATCTGTAATAACATCACCCAACGATGAAAACAGGGGCACATCAAGTCCCAGGTGGTTTCCACAGGGTGACGAACAAATATGCTTGATATCAGCAGCAGATCTAAAGGTGAAGCTATGCATAAACATGCTTTTTTATTCATGAAGCGCTCTCTCTCTTGCCCTTGTATTACAGCTTTTTTTGTGTGTGTCTTTTACTCCTAACAGACCGATTGTGTAAACTGATGGTAACAGTTCTAAAATTACAGGTCAGCCCATTGAAAGAGGTTTGTTTTTGAGTGCATTTAAGTCCTATAGTCCTGAAAACAAGTCTCCATAGACTGGAGGTATGCACAGGTCCAGCTTTCTTTATAAGCATGAATAACTCATCCTACAGAAACCTTATGGTGGAAAATACTGTAAAAATTATTGTCAGGCCGAGGGATAAAACCCCCTGAGACACTTCTCCCTGTTCAGAAACTGTTCTTTGATGTCACTTTTACTGCCATTGTCCATAATTATTGCTGTGTTATTGCTTTATTAGAAAGCCGTATACCGCTTGAAAGTGTGCTACTGCATAATCACACCGCACCTCAATAATCCCAGCCATTAGAAATGACATTTTAAAGCCGAGCAAAAGGACCACTCTCATATGAACTAATTAAAACTGCTTTGCTGAACAACACTACACTCACGGTTTATTTTTAACCATTTTTTGTACCCTCGCCTCACACTGTCCTTCTCTCTTTGCTCGTGTTATTTCTCTTCCTGTTTCCATCTTCTCACTCTGTTTGTGCCTCTTGTTCTTTCTCTGCCTTTACTGGAGGGAAAAGACCTTTTTAGGGAGAGTGGTTTGAGTCCACACAAAAACACAACACATGCAAAATCTCAACAAAATAATAAATAAAAAACTCACGCGCACACACACAGTTGGATGGTGGGCCAGGTATCTCTTAAAAGCAATGTTAAAAAGCACTCCAGCAGACAAAACACTTAGTCCACTTTCAGATCAGTCACGACATCAAACAAAAACGACTCCCTCGCCATGTTGCAGTACTTTTGTCTGCATACACAAACACCGCATCATGTCATCATATTATGACTCTTTAAACCCCCACCAGATGTACAGTATGTGGGCAGGATCATGCTAAGTGTGGGTCAAAGTGACAGCTTTTTGGATCGTGTTCTGTTGGTGCAAAGTGCCTCTTATCCTCCTGAATATACAGCGAGTGTGATCGCTGGCTGAGTGCGTTTCCCAGACTGAATTAGTAGTTGTCAAGCATTCTGTCTGCAGGACACGACTGTTTTCTAATAATATCACATGCGCAGAGATAATCACTTTGCCCTCCGAATGGCACAAGTAGGAATCTGTGCTGAAACACTGACCAGTGACAGTCTCACAGTAGTGAATACACAGCGCTCACATACTTGTTCCTGACATGGTAACCTTTTCCAACCAGCATATTTTAGATGAGTGCTTTCCAGCCCAAGGGCAGAAATAAAATATCAAGTTTTTGGAAATGACCAACATATAATTACATCCAATTAAAAATGTTCCTCACACTTACTTGGGATTCATAATAAAATAGTTGCACACTAGAATAATAAAATTAGTCCTTCTCTTGGTTGGTTATTTTCACAAGCTTAAGGTTAAACTTAATTTCCTACTGACCTAAAGCAGCTGTTTCACCTCAACACCAGGTGATGAGGTGTGAGAGTGGGTCTGCTAATGAAGCTGTACCATGATGGCAGGAAAGTCTAAGTGGATAGGTAAAAGTGGTGAAAGCATGGTTAGAAAATTCAACTTGAATTGGTCCTAGCACTAATGCAAACTTGAGTGAATCCACAGATGAACAAAAAAAAAACAGAGACAAAGAATAAAGACTCCAGCAGTACCAGGATAATTACCTTATTTTCTTCAGGGGTCAGGAAAAAACAGGGCTGAATGACTTAAACATAGTGCACATGCAACTTTTTCACAATAAAAGTCCAGTTATAAAAAGAAAAGTTTGTGTCTAGTGAAATGCTTGTAGTGGGCTTTTATTTTGAAGTGGTTGTCAAATTTTCAAATACCGTACTTTCCGGACTATTGAGCACACCTGAATATTAGCTGCAGGTGTCCATGTTGTAGCATTTGATATTCACACAGAAAGGTTTTTTTTACTTTTAATTAAATATATGCTTTTTTCTGAACAGTGCTTGTAACACGGCTGGTTACACAGTAGCCTACCAGAAAAGCCATTGATCGCTATGTTCATCTTCCTCCTGCACTAAAACAACTAGTGCACATTCAATCAGTTCCTCACGCTGCCGTCTCCAACGTCTCACCACGTTGCTCTATTTCCTTCTTCGACAGCCAGGTCGATCGCCTTTAACTTGAAAGCTGCATCATATACATCTCTTTGTGTGTTTTCCATGATGAGAGTGTGTGCATGAAGCGCAAAATGACTGAAGAATTTAGTGTGAGTGCG
>OOFC01014121.1:0-26806 GCA_900323345.1 Pseudochromis fuscus
TCTCCCATCTCACAGGTGGATCAGTTACCTGAAAGCCTGGTTCATGTGCTGCTTTGTAGTTTGTGTTACCCTGAGTGAATTCTCTCTCTCCCCTCTGTCCCTGCACCTCTTCACTCCCGGCCCCCTCCTTTCTCAGGTGGATCAGCTGACCTCCCAGCTAGCTGTACATGTACCAGCTATGCTGTGGCGAGTGGTGTCTGAGAGCGAATCTCATTAAACGAATCCCCCTCCCCTCTCTCTCCCTCTCCTGTCGTTTCTCTCTCTCTCTCTCTTCTTACTACCAGGTGGACCAGCTGACCTCCCAGCTGAAGGAGAAGGCGGATTGGTGCAGTGAGCTGCTGCTCAGCTCAGAGCAGCTGCGTCGTGAGTTGGGAGAGCGCGACGAAGAGATTGACAAGCTGGAGAGCCGCATCCGCGAGCTGGAGCAGGCCCTGCTGGCCAGCGCTGAGTCCCTGGAGAAGGTTAGGAGGCAGAGGGGGAGAGGTGGGGGGAGAGGGGGATGAAGGATGCACTGGAGATCGAAACAGAGACAGCATCAGAGATAGAGCAGTCTGAACAATAGATGTGGAGCATGGCAGAGGGTGTGTGTGTGAGAGTGTTTGTAGATGAGGTGACAGCTAGAGGAGGGATGGGAGGAGGGTTGGGACGCACAGAGAGGGAGAACAATGTGTGGGTGGGTCTACTTCAGCTGCCCTGGCAGTCAGCTCCTGGTGATGACACTGAGCTATAGCTAGCAACTGTCAAGATTGCCCCCCAGTGTTTGTGGATGGCTGTCGTGAGTGAACAAAAAGCAGTGTAGGGGATGCTCCTGATGACTGCGCTGCTGCTCTGTTGACAATTTCCACGGAGTTGAAGTTGCAATACACTGAGTGCAGTATGGACAACATACGTTTTGTAGCTTAACTCCTGGGAAATCAGTTTTCTTACAAGAGGTTGCTTCTTTGTGCTTTTCTGCACACGTTGTAAATAACTGCTGAGCTCAATAGTTTCTTTCATGTGTGTGTGTGTTGTCGTGTGTCGCAGGTTGAACAAAAGAAGCAGCATGCATCCATCACTGAGGCCAGACACTCCACGCTGGAGGCTCAGTTACAAACAGAGAGAGAAGCTCTGGAGCGGAAAGAGAAGGAGGTAGTGGGATGCTCAGTGCAGCCAATCTTTTAATATATGTTGTCAGGTCCTTGATAGGAAACTGTTTCCATTAAGTGGATACAGATAACATATTTATTGAACCTCAACTAGTGCATTGTGCTCATTTTAAGCTCTGATACTGATATAGATAAAAATATGTATTCATCACAGGAGGGTCAATTAGTTATTTAAAGTAACAATGCATTATATTAAAAATATATGTGAGGGATAATACGTTTGCAGAACAAAAGAGCTTTTTGCTAATTTATTTACAGATGACACATTGATTTCTCCACCACACACAGTAATACATCAACATTTATAAAACAGTCTTGCAAGTAAAAGAGTGCTGCAGTATTTTGTGATATCAAGGTCTGCATTTTTTGTTACAGGAATAGTTAACATTTAGTGTCCAAGAAAAAGATGAGAAAGTCTGTGCAAGTTTTTCAGTTCTTGGCAGGAGGGTCTGTGTTCGGCAGAGTCTTTTCCTGAACTCTTATAATGTTAATTTGTCCCCTCAGATCTGTAACCTGGAGGAGCAGCTGGAGCAGTTCAGAGAGGAGCTGGAGAACAAGAGCGAGGAGGTGCAGCAGCTTCACATGCAGCTGGAGATCCAGAGGAAGGAGATAAGCAGCCAGCAGCAATACCTGGAAGCAAGGGACAATATGCTCCAGGTAACTCGACAGACACGTATTGTTTTAAATATAATCTTTAGACTTGTATTTTAGTGATTGATGGTCTAGCTTTCTGTTTGCAAAGTTTTGTACCAAACAGAAAGTGATGAACTGCAGCTTACTGGTGACATTAAAACTGACCAGTGCCAAGAAAATTGTTTTCATTAATGATTTATGACACTGTTATTTGTATGTGACATAAATATTTCTGCAAGATGACATATTTGCTCTTTGCTGCTAATATTTATTTGCATATTTTTGATATTTTTTTGCCCATTATTTTGCAATATACAAGATTCACTGCCACTCCCAGCACATTACTCCTTTTCTCAATCAGTGAATTCTCAGTAGTCCGCCACAAGGCCGACTCTCAGTGGGTTGACACGTGATGTGTTTATTAATAGCCATCACATTATAATCTCTGACTTTTGAAGGTGATGGAGGAGAAGGAAAGAGAAATAGCACTTCTTAATGAACAGATCACTAAGCTTCAACACATGGAAACAGCTTCTGATAACAAGGTAACGCAACATGCTTATACGAAATAGAAAAAATATTTCGAATACGCATGGCTCCGTGGACGTGCATCAGTGTGTGTGTTCTCTGGTTCCCTGTTTTGGCTTTTTTTTTTTTTTTGCTCCATTTCGCTCCATCTTTTATCTTTTGTTGGGTAGTGTTTGCTTGTTTTGTCTCGGTAAGTAAATCCACAGCACCATCTTTTGTCGTGAGGTGATCATCTGCTCGTGTGAGGTGGCTTATTAAACCTCTGACTCTCTATGAAGTGTTTACAATCTGATCAGGTTTGGAAATTTTGAATCAAAGTCTACATTATAATTCTAATGACTTGTTGTAAGCACAATAGGGACTCGGATGTTTAATCAAACAGGTGTTGTCAACAGGGGTTGTCAATAAATCCTCAAATCTGTTGTTTCTATGCTTTATTCATTTCTGTCTCTTGCTCTTTAGGAAATTGATGAGAGGGATGAGCTGATAAAAGATCTGGAGTCCAAGGTCGAGTGCCTGCGGAGCGAACAAGATCGCTTGAAGAGGAATAACGAGGAGGAGCTTGACCAGCTGAATGCAGTCATAGAAAAACTTCAACAGGAACTGGCCAATATCGAGCAAAAACAGGCTACAGAAGAGGACGAGGACACTAAGGGTGAGCTAGAGGACAGTGTGTCAGGGCCAAGTAAAGAGGAATACGATGAAATGAAGCAGAGAATGGACCTGGCCACCAAAGAGCTCGAAACGCTAAAATCCGAGCACAGTAAGCTGTTGGAGACATACCTGCGCTTGAAGGAGAGTGCGGAGGCGTTAGCTGAAACGGAAAAATTGGACAGCTCAGAGGCTGAGCTTGAGGAGGCTCTCAGAGAGAAAACTGCAGGTCTTGTAGTCATGCAGGCCCAGGTGCAAGCTCTAGAGCAGAGTGCAACATCCAGAGTCGAACAGCTGGATCTCCGAATCCAGGAGCTTGAGGACTTGGTCGGTGAAAAAGACTCTGAGATCAGCCGCTGTCGCCTCCTTGTGGAGCAAACTCAGAGTAATGCTGATGGTCTCCAGCAGAGGGTCTCTAAACTGGAGGAAAATCTGAGGGAAAAAGTGGCTGCAGCGCTGGTCAGCCAGGCCACGCTGGAGGCCTTCCAGCAGCAGCAGCAGTCAGGAGACCAAAAGCCGGACCAAGACCTACCTGAGTCACACCATATTGAGTTTGGTGACTTTGGTATCCCCCAGATGGATTTCAGCGGATTGGGTCAAGTGAAACGAGTCCCCACAGGGAAGGTGGTTCATCTGACGCAGAAGCTCCGGGAGCTGGAGGTCGGACTCAGTGGGATGCAGAAAGACCAGGAGCTCCAGAAGCAGCTGCTCTCCAGCTCTGAGGAGGAGGTGCTGGAGTATGAGAGGAGGCTGGCTGTGCTCATGGATCTGCTCAATCAGATGAAGACCAGGACGCACCAGAAGACACTGTCGTCTGTGGAGGTGAGCGTTTGGCCAAAAAGTGTAAATAAGGACAGGAAAACAACAGTAAATTTGAGATAATATTTAACATCAAATTGACTATGTTGATTAAATGTTAACAATATGTAAAATATTACTGCTGTCACCATAGTGATTCTTGTGATTTTAATCCATCAGTTTCATAGTTAATAAGCCCAAGCAAACCTAAAGTGCCTTTGAAAATGAAAGACTGTCGACATCTCAGGTTCTCCAGCTGGACAGAAATAATAAAAACAGACTGATTACACTGGAAGACAATAATAGAGGCAATAACCCTAAATCCTGTGGCTGTGGTGGTGCACTGCAGTGATAAGTGCAGGCACAATAAAAACATGTTTTTAAGCTGAATACATTATTTTCAATCAATACCACATGTCTATTTTCCCTGCTCTCAGATTAATGGTTAACCAACAAAAACAGAATTTAGTCGTCATGATACAGTGTCACAATACCAGCTTTGATAAGTTTGTGCCTTTGTGACCTTAACATCAGGCCTCTTCGGATGAGCAGCCAAATGTGTCGCAGCTTCTCCGGGAGCTGCAGGAGGTCAGAGACGAGGCCTCGGCCACCAAAGAGCAGCTCGACAGCTACAAGGAAAGCTGCAGCAAACTTCAGGAGGAGCTCCAAGTATGTGATCATAAGCAGCTTCTCCGTGTTATTTCATGCTTTTATTTCTGTGTTTGGTAAGCGTGTAAATCCATGTTTTTCTTTATAGGAAAAAACTGTAACAATAGAAAGACTCAAGGACCAACTTCAAAAGGTAAGAGGAAAAAAAAAAGATGCTTCACATTTTAAAAATGCTCTTAGAAGCAAGCAAATGTAACACTTCTACTTTTTCATCTTTAGGTGTCATCCAGTGATGATGAAGGAGCAAAGGTGTCTGAGCTGAAACAGGAGCTCACGGAGGCTCAGAGTGAGGCGGCTGCCACCAAGGAAGAGCTGAACAGCTGTAAGGAGAGTTTGGAGAAACTACAGGAGCTGCTGCAGGTACAGTACGGCCAGTTAGATGCTGGAAATCAAATCCTGTTTTTGGAGTTCAGTGGCCTTTTGTAGAAATCCTGTAGAAGTGGGGTTTTTTTTTTCACTTTTCTAAAAATTATTCTTCAGATAAATGGACATTTGAGTTCATGTAGCTGATTTTTAAAAGAATGAATTGATGAGTTGAGAAATAAGCTTATTGTGTAGTCATTGAATCATGAATACAGCTGTCATGTCTGTCCGAGGTAACAAAATCCCATTAACACTAAAGCTCACTAATTTACACTCAAAGCCCCAATAGAGGAGATATTTTTACAGTTCTTTTTGTACTTAGACGTAGGGTGTTAATTAGTGAGCTTTAGTGGTGCTAACTGTTTACGCGTCATAGCTTCATACCCAACACAGACATGAGAGTGATGTAGATCTTTTTGATTGATCCAACTCATTTAGAAAACAATCAAGCATATTCTCTGAAAATTTAGTCTGACCTTCCTTGAAGAAAACCATTCATATACTTACACGCTGTTTGTTTGTAAGTGAGTTTTTTCATATATATTTATATATATTTGTTTTTCAGGAGCGAGAAATGACCATCGCTCAACTTAAAGGAGAACTTTTCCACGTAAGAAAAAAAACTTATCACTTAATCCTTCTGCATCGAAATATGATGTTGGTGTAGTTTAGCTTTTATGAAAACATTTTTGTGATACCTTGCTGTGTGTATAGTATTTGACAACCTGCCCAATCATTCTCAAGGTAAAAGCTGATGAAGACAGAGCTGGCATGACGGAGGTTTTCCAGGAGCTTGAGGAGGTCAAAACCGACGCGGCTTCCACCAAAGAAGAACTCAACAGTTACAGGGAGCGAAATGAGAAGCTTCAGGAGGACCTCGAAGTCCGTGAGGTTTCCATTTCTAAACTCAAACAGGAGCTGCAGGAGGTGAGAAAGAATGTGGACACCACCAAAGAAGAACTGAATGGCTACAAGCAGCACAATGAGAAGCTCCATGAGGAGCTGCGCGTCCGGGAACTCTCCATCTCTAAGCTAAAAGAGGAGCTCCAGGAGGTGCGATCAGCCATGATGAAGACAGCAGACTCTGCTCCTCCATCTTCTTCTCCATCTCCCTCTCCATCGCCAGCTCCTCATCCTCATTCCTCCTCTTCCTCCTCCACCACACAGCCCAAAAGGAAAGGAGGCAAACAGCCAGCTGGTAAAGGGAGCAGTGCCAAAGATAAAGCATCTCTCTCCAGGAAAACCTCTGCCACTTCCAGCCAGTCCTCTAACAAACCCCACAGCCCTCGACTGAACAGCAGCTCAGAGCAGCAACATGCGGCTGTGACAGACTCGTTCACGCAGACCGAACCTCTCCAAATGTCTGATTTCAGTCCGGACAGCAAGTCTGCCGCCAAAGAGGAGATGGAGGAGGTGATCGGAGAGTTCCAGGAGAAGATTGTACAGATGCAGGAGCTCCACGCTGCAGAAATCCTCGATATGGAGGCTCGACACATTTCAGAGAGCGAGAACCTTCGCAGGGACACACAGGCTCTGGAGGACGAGTGCAAAGCCCTGAAGGCCATGATCGACAAGCTGCGCTCTGCTGAGGTGAGGCCACGAAACATGAAGGAACATGTTTGTAATAATGTGTTGGGTAAATGCTTCATACTTTGTGCAAGAGAGGCTGCAACTGGTCTGTTTTATCTGCTGCACTCTGGATTTAGTGCTTATAGTGTTTATACATTTTTAGGACACTGTGGTCATCAGAAGCTGAATATAATTTGATGTTTTTTTTAGATTTAAGATTTGAAGGTCTTGATTAAAAAAAACGCTTTCATTGTATTTTGTTTTCTTAACAGCGTCAGAGAATTATTTCAGTCTCATTTTGTCCTTTTTAGGCTCCAACATCAAGACCAGACCGCCCGACGTCACAATTCAAAGACGGCTACACCAGTGGTAAGACACAGCAGTCTTTACGGGTCGGGTTACATTAGTACTATTAACTAGATCAATTGTGTTTAATTCTTTTTAGAAAAGCTTCAGGAAATGTATTTTCTTGTTGAGAGTTGGTTGAGATAATTGATGCTGTTCTTGTATTTAAGTGTTTAAACTGTTAAAGCATCATTAAGCATAAAGCATTAAAACAAGGAAGCTGATAGTCTAGCTCTGTCCAAAGTGACAAACTATTGCTCTAACTGAAACAAAAGTAACATTATTATTCTCCAGTCTTTGTCTTGTGTTTTGCTTGAATAAACAGTTTACAGAAATAACTTGCTATAAACAGCATAGTCCTGAGAGTGTAGTCTGCTGTTTCAGGCAATAGTCCATTTGGTTGAATGCACGTGTTTCCTCCATTGTTGTTGCTTCAAGAGAGTTTTTGTCGTCATGCAGACAGCAGCTCCGACTACAGCCAGAGAACCGGATATGACCTCCCGAGCCTCCAACAGGAGTTCAGAACAACTCCAGAGGGTGCCAGGAGAGAAACGGACGATCCACTGCCTGATCGGATCAAGGTGCAGATTTCACTCTTTCATAATTTTTACATAAAACTGTTTTATATTGTATCACTGTTATAGTAGTTACTAATGTATGCCTGGAGTGTTACTCCTTCTCGAACAAAAAAAGGTTAAAACCAATCTTAATGGTGTTTCTGTGTTTGTCTAACTAGACGTTGCTCCGTGAGGTGCACCAGGAGGGCATGCAGGTTCTCTCTCTGTCAGAGCTCCCGGTCTCTGAAGGCGAGCCAGGCACCCAGTTCAACGTCCAGGGCTGGGTGAAGGAAAGAGATGCGTTGCTGGGAACTGTTCAGTCTCTCAAAACCCTCATCGCTCAGATGCAGACGCACAGGGAAACACAGGTAGAGGAAACCACGTCTCAAAACACTACAGGAGTTTGTGTTTGTCATGTTTAATGGATGAATTATGTCAAGTCAAATAAATGCAGTCCAGCATCACACGCCTCAAGGCAACTCTTAATTCAGATATTAAAAAAACTCCTCAAAAACCTTTCAGTGGAAACAGATGGACCAAACTCCTCTTCTGTCTTTGAACTCTTGTCTTTGTCTGTGTGTCCCTGACTCGCTGCAGACGTCTGGTGGTGTGGACTGGCGTGGGCAGCTCCTGGATGCTGTGCGGCAGGTGTTTGTGAGGGAGCGGAGCGTGCTGAAAAATGCCCTCTACAGTCAGCTGGACCTGCTGGACACCAGTGATGCCATCATTCACCTCAATCAGCTGGAGCGCAGACTGGCTGAGCAGGTCGAAAACAACAACTGAATCTTATCAGTATTATCTGAAAATATGCTTTTTGTTGCAGTGCTCTATAGATGCTAATGCAGTTATTAGAGTCAATATTTTTTTCAAAACCAGTTCCCTTTCCTGTTACCCTAAATAGAAATAAGTAAAAACCTTTTCATTAGGCATAAAACCTAGTTTTTAACTAGTCTGTAAATTACCTAACAGATAAAGCCAGGCACATTTTTTTCAAGTACACTTCTGTTTTCTGTTGTCTGGTTATCAATGATGCCATCAATAAGCAAACTGGTATTGTTTTTGTGGTCCTGATACAGGATGCCCAACACAGAGAAGCCATGGGTTCCCTCCACACTGCAGAGAGGTCCAGTCTCATCTCTGAGATTCATCAGCTCCGAGGTCAACTGGAACAAATTCATCATGGTAAACAAAAATATATGGTATTTTTTTAACTGCAAAAAAGTCTTTGTATCCAGTTACCTTTAGAGGGTTTGAATAGCCTGAGGTCCTGAAGGTTTTTTTTTTCTTTTTTTTTTTTTTTACATTTATTTTCTGTGTTCAGGTGCCCAGCCTGCCCTCTCATTGGCTGGTGAATGTAGCATGAAGGAGCAGAGGGAGGGAGGCCGGGCTGATGGAGCAGCGGAGGCTGACAGGCTGCTGGTGGAGGAGCTGAAGGGTGAACTATCTCAGACTAAATTAGAGCTGGAGACGACACTCAAGGCTCAACACAAACACCTCAAAGAGCTGGACACGCTCAGGTTAGACATGAATACTGTGCATCAATCTAGGGGACCAGAAAAGACTTAATCACTTAATACTGATATTAATCTAGCACTGGATAGCTCTAGAGAAATGTAAAGAATTAATGGACAATTTTACAGCAAAAGGTTTTACATTTATCTGATGTAATATTTATTTTTAAAGAGAATTCATCCACGTCTCCCAGTTCTTTTTCTTTGGTGTTGTTCCCTTTAGGCCTGCGTTATTGTCAGTGTTTTTGTTGTAGTAACTCAAATTAAATTGATGTCAAATAACAAACAAATCAGTGTTGAAGTGCTGTACAAAAACAGCCTAGGATGAAATAGAAGCTGAAATCAGCTTCTACTTCTATAAAAAAAAAAAACTTTTACTATTAATTTTCATGTTTTGTCTGAAAATTTAAAACTTGAAGTACTGAAGACAAAGTAGTCAAAAAAAGAAACAGCTATGTAAATGGATACAATGTGTCCTATTAAAATGTGATCAACACATCAACAGGGCAGAGGTATCGCAGAAAGCTGCAGAGGTGGACGCACTGAATGACCAGCTGACCGAGGAGAGGAAGACGAGCAGGGATCTTCAATGGGCTGTGGAGAAGGAGAAGTGTAGAAGTGGGAGGACTGAGGAGAGTAAACGGGAGGAGCTGGAGGTAGGACAGCTGTATTGTGTATTGTTTTGCACTGAGAAATGACTGGATACTGATGTACAATGTTTCCAAAGTATTTCTCATTTTAAAGTTGCATTCTTTGTTTTTCCCTCCAGGACCTGCACCTGACTCTGGAGGAGCAGAAGACCCGTGTGGCCCAGCTGACCCAGACGCTGGAGCAGGAGCGGCAGGCCTCCTCTCAGCTCTCCCACCAAGCTGAACAGGAGCGTCTCAGCCTCCATAGACGCCTGCAGGAGCTCCAGGTCCAGCTGGACACAGAGCGAGCCAAGGCCCAGGAGATGAGCTCTGCACTGGGGAGAGAGAGGGAGCTACGGACCTCCCACAGTGGTCCCTCTGATGAGGAGCGGGTTCAGGAGGACGGGAGGACTCCTGAGGAGGAGCAGAGTCTGCTGGATAGACTGCAGAGAGAGCTGGATGACAAACACACACAGGTGGGATGTTTGTGGTGTTTCTGGACTGAATTTGCTGCGAATGTTGACTCATTGTTGCAAAATAATTACTCACAGCCTACTGGAAACCATCAGAAAGAAAACATTTTTTTTTACTAAAACAGAGATTTCCAACAAGCTGGTGGTTGTGCAATAGATTCAGTGAGTCACGAGACAAAAGAGGGAGCTAGTAATTAAGAGAAGATGAAATTCTGCTCAGTTTTCTTTTTTCCTATGTTGTTATAAAATATATTTTTTCAGTTTCCCGCAAATCAAATATTCTTAGAAGGAAATTGATTCATTTGAACTGCTCATGAGTCAAGGACATGCGAGCTGCGAAGAAATTCTCCAAAGTTCATTATATTGCTGAGTTTAGGGATAACGAGCATTGAAGGATTAGGGGATATTTTTTGTTTGCTTCGCTTTAATCATAAAGCCTGCAGAATAATTCGGATGACATCTAACATTTGTTTAATTATTTAATGAAATATTTTGTCTTATTTGTCCTGGTAATAGTATCTCCTTATTTTATTGTTTGTACATTGAGATCTCATCACAGTCATGTCTGCTTGTGATATCTAATCTTCACATTCATTTAAACATTTTGCATGTCAGTCACATCAGTCTCCTTAATTTTTTTCCTCTCCAGGTGGTGCATCTCCTCAGTCAGGTGGAGGTCCAGAGGCTTGAAGTGGTACGTAAAGATGAGGAGCTGACGCTGGCGAATCAGAGGTCCAGACGAGACCAGGAGGCTCTGCTGGAGGCTCGAGCCCAGCTGGAGAGACTGGGAGTGCAAATGTCAGAGGTCCAGGAGCAGCTGAAGCAAGAGCAGGAGAGGAGGAAGACACTGGAAGAAGAGAAGGAGAGACTGGAGGAGAGGCTGAACCAGTTAGGAGGGCAGAGAGGAGGGAGGGAGGGGAGTGGACCTCTGCAGGCTGACGGCCGGAGTGTGAGTGACACAGAAAAACCTAATACATGTCTGTGCATATTCTTTAATGTTACTTTTACATATCAGACATTTCTTCTACATAAAGCCATGGTTGTTATTATCTAACCTGCAGCCGGCGTGGCAGAGTGAGTCCACTGACCGCACCAAAGACTGGGTGTTCCAGCAGAAGAGTGGAAACGTTCAGTCGGCGAGCATCACGCCTCCTCACACGGAGGCCTCTCCAACAGGACACACAGGCGGACCACACCACGGCCCCTGGAGGACAGTCGACAGGATTGTGGGCAAACTCCATCTCATTTCCTCGAAGGTCCGCACCATGGCCAGCAAGAGTACTGGGAGGTAATCACAGCAGCTCTAAACCATATTTTTACATTAATAACAGATCAAATCTCAATCACAGATCTCTCCTAACATCTCTCTAAGACCTTTCCTGATACTGGAATTCACTGATTATTAATTTATACACGTGTAGGCTGACTGCAGAGGTCGACAGTGAAGACTTGTCCTGGGTCCAGTCCAGTGTTGATGAGGTCATCACTATGCTACAGCAATCCCCCGGTCTACCCTCTGTTCCTGAGGTCAGCAGATGTTTTCCTTTAATTATTATTTCTAGTTATTGCTGTGTTTGTTTTTAATGGATGATAAGATAAAGCAGTCACTGTAGCGATCATCTTGATTCAGCTGTTCATGTTGGTGTTTCCTAATCGACATCTGTTAGGCTTTTTACACATGGTTGTGACTGCTTGTCAATCCCCTGTCTGTTTCCCTCAGAGTGTGTCCCTGCTGGCAGGAGGCTCCTCCAGCTCCTCCAACACCCTGACGGAGCGGCTGCTGAGGCAGAACGCCGAGCTGACAGGTTTCGTCAGCCGTCTGACCGAGGAGAAGAACGATCTGAGGAACCATACGCTTCGCCTGGAAGAGGAGCTCAGACGTTATCGGCAGGCTGGACAGGGATCAGGCGACAGCGTGAGTGCATCGCAGAAAAACAAACAATTCACAGCTCTGAGATCATGAGGTTACAGAACTGTCGTGTCAAATAGGACAAGCTCTTTAAAATGCCATTCTTGTTGATGCTTATATTCTAAGCGGCTCAAATATGACGTAAAGAGTATTTATTTTTATGTCCTCCTGCAGTCCAGCCGGAGAGGGGTGTCAAAGACGGACTCGGCAGGTTTGCTGCTTTCTCAGGAGCGGGAAGGTTGGACCAGAGAGAAGGTCCGTCTGGAGAAAGCTTTACATCTGGCTCAGTCCCAGGTGGCCCGACTCAGGTCAGAGATCAGGTCCGACAACCTGCGAGAGATAACGGGACCTGAGGCCGACAATGCTGCACTGAAGGTCAGCAAATAACCAACAAGCCATGTTACATCAGCTTGTATGTGAAGAGTTTAGCTGTAGTAGCTCAAAGCAGGAAGAAAGAAAGTTTATAAAATCCTGTATTAAGGCTGGAACTTGTCCACCAAAATTAAACCACTGGCTAAAAATCCATCTTCTCTTTTCTCTACATCTGTATCACTTCTACCAGAGGATGTATGGGAAGTACCTGAGGTCAGAAAGCTTCCGCAAAGCTCTGATCTACCAGAAGAAGTATCTGCTGTTACTGCTGGGAGGTTTCCAGGAGTGTGAGGAAGCCACGCTGTCACTCTTGTCCAGGATGGGTGGTCGGCCGTCACCCTCCAACCTGGAGTCACTCAACCAACGCCGCCGGGGTTTGATGCGCTTCCGCTCTGCCGTCCGAGTCTCTATCGCCCTCTCCAGGTAGACAGACAAAGCTGCGGGTTGACTGATGTGAACAGTGAGCAGGATCACAGTTTTTATTGGACTCTTTATAAACCTGATTGTTTCTGTTCATCCAGAATGCGCTTCCTCGTTAAGCGATGGCACAAGGCGACAGGGATGAGCTCCTCCCCCTCCTGCAGTGTCAACAAGAACGGAGCAGGACAGACATTAGGTAAACAAGGCATCATGTCATGTCCTATGGCTTCTTCTTCATGCTGCGTTTTAGCAATGATGCTCAGCACATGTTTAATTTCTTTCAGGTACGGAGGCGAGGGATTCACCCTATCTTCACCCGGGCAGCGTGGAGATGTACAGAGAACGAGGAAGTGGTGGAGTCTCCAGCGGCAGGGGGAGGAGTGGGCGTGAATCCCCACGATCGGCCATGTCCTCCACACAGCACAGGTACTACCTCCAGTAGGGGGGCTACCAGCAATCAAATAATAAACAGTTTTATTTTTTATTAGTCAATGAAACATCCTCTGGGAATCATTTTAATGCCCTTCTCTCTTTTTGCTCTTTTCTGCTTCTGTAATGTCAGATTTCTGGTTAAGGTGAAAACACCAAACATAATGACAGTAAATTTCTTTCATTATTTCTGTTCATTAAAAAAGTTTAAGGACATTAACTGCTAAACTACAAAGCATGTTAATGAGCAAATTGGAGCTGAACCAGAAAAGGCAGGATGGCGTTTAATTATGTTAAAACATTCTTATATCATCCTCAACATAACCAGCAATTTTGCTTTTCTTTGTTTATACATGAAAAGCATCTATTTTTTTTTTTTGCAGAGTTGTTTAAATCACTGTTTATTGTTCAGGTTTCACGTGGCTGGAGACCACGGGGCTCTCACCTGTTCCCACCTGCAGAACTACGACCCCGACCGGGCGCTCACCGACTACATCTCCAGACTGGAGGCCCTGCAGAGGAGGCTGGGCAGCGTGACATCAGGTAAACACTGCATCTCTCTTTATTTACATGTACCACAGTGACCAGGTTACACTTGTGCACGCATAAGACGTTGTGTAATCAACTGTGCATCTGTGCCTGTGGTGAAAACTTCAGAGCAGTGGGATGAGGAAGTGTATGTTTACTTGTATTTAAAACGGCTGAAATGATTGAAATGCTACAAGACGACATCAGAGTTCTGTGGCTAATGGATATTTTTCACTGCTGTCATTTTGACCTGTCACAGTAAGAAAAGCCCAGGTGTTGTATTTGAAGTTGTATTTGGTAATTCAGTGTCATGTCTGGGACAAAAAGAAATATTTGGTAGTATTTTGTGCAATTTTACAAACACGTGACCTGTGAAGCTTGCTGAGTATTACTGCAGTAAACACACACCAGCACTTGAAGGCATCATCTCACTCAGACACACACAGACAGACATTTAAGAGACTGGAGGAAAGATGAATTATTGTGCAGAAGACTAATCAATATCCCAGTGTTTGGAGTTACTCTGTAGTATTTTAAATTGCTGTATTGTCAAATTTACCAAACTGATTTCTTTATTTTCTCTCCAGGTGCTTCTTCATATGCTCAATTGCACTTTGGCTTGAGGAGATAGATGCTGACAAGTTACTTTGGCTTGAAGAAACTCAGTTGCCTTTTCTCGTGCTGAGCGCTCTGCTGTTTTCTATCATTCTGGTGTGGACTGTATCTTTCCATGTGGACCAAAACACATTTTTTATTAGCGTACGACATGTTGTATCCAGGCTTTTGTTGCCAGCACTTGAAAAACAGCTATGTTTGTAATTTAATCTGCCTCTTTGTTGTGGATGACCTACAATCATGTATATTTGTCTAATGCTAATTTAAGACTTTGTGATTAATTTATATGTTTGTGTTGTATGGGTGGAGCGTTATGTAGAGAATGTTTGGGTGTACTGTTTGAGGAGGCTGCTACTGGATATTCTACACTACACTGTGTTTTGTTTAGGCTGGACAGACTACAGAGGACATTTGTAGAGAACGTATTTTTGTAAAGCGTAGGAGCTTTGAATTTTCTGGGTATTTTGTCAAAAACTGAAATAAAGAGGACTACATTATTTCAAAGAGTTTGTATTTTTTATTTGTGGTATTATTTCTTCTTCTTCCACCAAAAATAAACATTTTCCTGCAAAGTATTGACTTAAATTTGAAAAATAAAGTATGTATAGATATCAAAATAAAGGGTTTTTTTTTTGTTTTGTTTTGGAAATATAAGTAATAATTTGCATACTTCACCATCACTTGGATTATGGATTCTGAACAGCAACCATAGACTTGCTAACGTGATATGATGGGAGGAGTGAGGAGGCGGGTCTGATCCTTGAACTTGAGGACACTGCTCAATGTGTATGAGACCGGAGTTCAGGTGTAGTCTCAGTGGAGACCAGACCTGTCAATCAGACTGACCACACTACTAAATATTCCCCTTTGTGAAGCCTAATTATCAACATAATTGAATTGAATTATGCCTGTGCACAGCACTTTGGCCGATCATGCTGTCTTTTAAAATGCACTACAAATAAAGTTGAATTGAATTGAATTAATGATGTATTAACTGAGTATTTCATGATTGAGAATTGAAGTCAATTTTAGCCAATTTTTTGGAGCTGACATCTAGTGGCCATCGGGGGTAGTGCACTTTTTCCACTTGACATTGGCTTCGCTTTTGAGATCCAGTTGAGACGGTCGTCACAATTTCTTTTAACAGTCTGTTACAGCAGTTTTAAGGCACTGAATGGGATGGTTGTTCATCATCATACAGCTAATCAATGTTATTGATTTCATAATTTTTTTTTGTTTATTGCAATTTTTGTCAGGCTACAGTCAATGGCCTGCCTTAGGAAAACAATTTCACCAAAAGATCCAGTAAGTAGCTGTTCAAGCTCTTGACTAAATCAAATGATGTTCCTCAGGAGGTGAAGTACTTCCAGTAAACATGAATGGTTTCTCAAACACTTTCAGGATATTCATCTCAACTTTAAGTCCCACATATTAAAGAAGCCCTAGCAATGCAGAAAAAAAGCATCCACAATTTTATTAGAGTGGGCTAAGTGTCATCTGCAGAAGACGATCATATGACAGAATCAAAAGTTTCACATGTCAGAAAACTGCACATGGACTTTGTGAGACTTTTTTTTCTCCCCAACTTCCTTTTCCAAGGTCTTCAAAGAACTTTCATCCTCAGGGTTATTAAAGTTTGTTGAATAACAACAGAAAACTCAAAGCAAATCTAGAAAATAGAAAAATAAAACTGACTTGCTGAGATTACACAGTTCTTAATTCATGACATGCTTCTCTGCCATCAAGGTATCTGACTACATTTCTATTTTTTCTTCCAAAATTCATGAACATGAGTATCAGCTTTAAAGTTGGATTCACACAAGTATTTAAACACAATGTATTACACTGAGCTGGACTCCACACTAAATAAAGGAAGCATAAAAGCACAGGTTTGACATTTGGAGCAAAGTGCATTGATCTAAATCTTCCTCAATTCAAGTCCCATAAAGTTTGAGCTTTTCTTGACACACTCCTCGTGTCTTTGTTTCTCAAACCTCAGCCATGAGCTTTCAGCCTCTCACTGCTTCCTCCTCTTGTATCTGATGACGGGGTTGTGAGGCGTGTGAATCATTGTGGTGTAGTTGATTGTGGGGAAATATCCGTCCACCAGCTCGAACTCGTATTTGCGCAGCATAGTGGACCAGATGGTTTTGATCTGAACGTAGGCAAAGTTTTCCCCGATGCAGCGATGGCGACCTGAAGAAGAGGAGGAGAGGTTTCATTTGCTTGAATGCAGTTTAGCAGCTGAGTGATTGATTCAGAAGTGCAACAAACAGGGAGATGTTTCTTCTCACCAGCTCCAAACGGCACATAGGCAAACTTCTCCCCAGCAGCTGGGTTGTCGTTGAGGTAGCGGTCAGGGTTGAACTCCATCCTCTCCGCCCAGGTGTCGTGCAGACGGTGGTTGACGGTCGGGGAGACGCAGACTTGGTGGCCCACGGGGATGGTGTATCCTGCAGCAGTCTGACAAATCATTTAAATGTTAATGGAGTAAGAAGATTTGAGACTAATGGCAGCAGATGTAGAGAATATGTAACATGTAAGTTCACCTACCTGAGGAGAGCGAGCCATCCTCATCATGGTCATAATGGGTGGGCGGAGCCGGAGGGTTTCCTTTAAACAGCGCTCCAACAAACTGAGATCCTTCAGCTGAAGATGACAACAAGACACCATTAGGACTAATTATAATATTTGTAATCACATCGACATAACCGAGAACACTCATTACTCATATCATAACAATTTTAGAAAATATATGGAGCATGTCTGTCAGCATGTTCTCACAGGAGCAGCTTAACTGTGTTTTGCTAATAAAATATTATCTGTATGTATCAAATTCATTGGCTGTATATAGAAATTGAATTATTAGGTAATTATTAAACCTGTTTCATTGACAGTACTAAGATAGACCTCTACCATAATGGTTTATTGCAATTATAAAATTATTTAACAGTATTTACTAGTCAATTTCTTATCTTATTACATCATTCACTTTATAAAATGTCAGATTCTTACCTGATCAAAGTCGACAGGAGGCAGGTCCTCTCCACACACAGCCTTCTGTTCGGCGTAGCATCGATCCTGCAGAGCTTTGTCTCTGGCCAGGAAGAAACCCATCCAGGCGCTGGTGGTGGAGGACGTGTGCTGACCCGCCAGGAGGAGACCAATCAGCATCCCTGCAATCTCGTTATCGTTCAGCGGCCGTCCATCTCTTTTGTGTTTTACAAAACATTGCACATGTTTTACCACCATAGAGACATCACAATCTAGCTAGACAAATCAATGAATTACTGTGGTCGGAAAATTTGTCACATGTCCAGTTACAACCAACAGTGGAGGTCAGTTACAGCTCCTTCTTTAATTTTAACACATTTTAATGTTCCTGCATATATTCATGGAGACTTTCTGATCGACTGAGGTTGTCTTACTTGTAAGTTGCATCAATGAGGGTCTGCAGGATGTCGTCCACTTTCTCTCCAGATTTTCTGCGTTTCTGAATCACCTTGAAGAAGATGTTCTTGATCTCTATGTGAGCTTGGTCCCTCTTCCTGAAGACATAAAAAAGTTTAATATTTTCACCCAGTGTTGAGTAGTTGTTACACAGTCACATGAAGAAGTTGAGTTGTGTATCATGAGAAAATAATAACTAATTCACTCTTATTTTCTGTGAATTCTCTGGGGTTTGTTTTCTTTGGTGTTGTAATATTCTAAAGCTCTAGTTTTTTCCATGAGCATCTTGCTTTCTCAACAAATTAAATTCAGTCTTATCTTAACAATACAGCATTGTCTGTATAGCAGATCTACCTGAAGCTGGGTAGTGGCAGCCAGCCGGGCAGGAGCCAGGCAGCGTGGCTGAATCCTCCATCCAGGTCGGCGTAGAGCTGAGCAACTCGCTCATTCAACATACTGCGGATCTCCTTCCCATGGAGGCAGCTGCTGGCGGTCAGGATGATCAGCTCAGATAGAGCCTCAAACAGGTCTGATGCAGGCAAAATATTATATAGTGAGAACAAAATTTGAAAACAATCTGACAGATAATAATATACATCCTTAAACATCCTTATAAATTGGTTTGTTTCTACTTCTACTACTCTTAAATAAATCAATACAAATTGTACAGAAACATGAATAATGTCTTGGTAATATCCTAAAATGTCTTATGGGTAATACACTTAGCTTGTACAGGTTTGGAATGCAAAATAAGTAAATATTATTACTAATATTAAATGGTGTGATTTGTGACACTTCTTACTTCTCTCCCCGCTGTCCCCCCATCTCTGAAAATACTCAATGGTCTCTGCCTCGATGATCTTTGCATGTTCCTTAAAACGAGCAATGTTGAGTCCAGTTTTCAACATCTTCTTTTGCTCCAGAAAGATCTGAAACAGATTAAATGCAACATGTATTAAAGTTGATTTGTGTTAACTGCAATATAAATCAACTGTTTATATTGTTTTGTACGCTTTCCTCTGATGCACCCATGTCAATTTGTTAATAAATATGAATAAATCTGCTGCTTCTGAGAGACTCACGGGGTTTGGCACATCGTAGGCTACTCCTTTGCCAAACACTGGAGTGGTCAGTCTGGAGTAGACATCCTCTGCATTCAGGTCATCGTTCTTGCTGTTGAACATCAGTGTGGCTGCTTCACTGCCCAAAAGGTAGGTAAAGGTTTTCCCCACCATGGTGAAGCTGAACACGGGGCCATACTGTGGGAGAGCCGAGTCAGGAGTCAGGGAAAAATAATCCAAACTTTTGCCTTTTTTGTGAATTATGGGGTAATTTCATCCATTAAAATCAATATTTTATTGATCACAGAGGAGAAATTGTGTGAGTTACAGCAGAAAAAAGACAAGTAGGAAGACAGGAATGAGAATCATAAAAATAAAAATTATTTTCAATGTGAAATAAGAAATAAAATATGAAAGAATATAGATGAATAGAACAGCAAGGAATGATTTATTAAATTATATAATTGCAAATTCCACTAAATAGTTGTATTATTGCAGAAGTTAAGATTATAGATTATAGAAAATATTACTTTAAAATGATAATAAAAAGCAGAAAAATGTCCTCTGTGTAATAACTTGATGATGGGATCAAGATCTTTCCAACATAATTAATATGGTGCAAAACTCAGGAAGACTGTGTCCATGTGAGCGTTTTTCTGAAGTTCCTTTTAGCAGACTGCATCTTAAGCATGTATGCAAACTAGTGCAAGGATTATTTTTACAGTTAATTCATTTCATTACGTATGCATACCTAAACTGACATCTATTAGATATAAAAATCCACAGATTTTTAGTTCAATACCACAGAGGGCTGAGAAAACAAGCAACCATTTACATTTAAAAACCAGAATGTAATAAGCAGTAGTAGTTTCCATTACTTACTTTTTCATATGCATCTTCAAGGAATTCAATGGGACTTTTTCCAAATGCGATGGCATGTCCAAGGAATGGGATGCTGGAGGGGATGTAAGGTGGATATTTCTGTGGAAAGCAACAATAAAACAGCATGAACAATGCTGAATCTTCACTTGTGTGACACTGCATATTTGGTCTTAAGCTATCTTACCTTATCCTTGTCATAAGACTGTTTCAGAAGAACTTTAGAAATATATCCCAGAGTGAGGGTGATGACAGAAGCTGCCAGCACCACGGAGGTCAGGTTGTCGTTCATTCTCCCCACAGTCTCCCCCAACAGTTTACTACTTATCTGATACAAGTGCATCGACATTTTAACTCAACTATTCTCTCACCCACCGAAAAGCTAGAAAACTATGACTGACTTTAAATGCTCTGTCATAAAAAATAAAGATAACTGCTAGCTTATCTCCGTCCCGCTGCTCTGTTGGTCATTTTAAGGGACCGCTGATCATATTTCCTCAACATCTCTACCTGTCAATGCTGGTCCTGCCCCCGCCTGACCAACGGTGGCTTCTGATTGGCTGTTAGCCAAGTGTCAGTCAAGGGATCGCCGCTGTGATTGGCTGCCGGTACCTGAACCCATGTCTGGCTATATGATGTCATCCCGGCAGGACGACCATTATTCAGTACCATTGATTTTGTGAACTTTTGATAAACTTGTCCTATTCCTGTTTCTTGTTTGTTCATTTTCACATTTTCCTGCCCTCAGAACTCGTTAATCCCGGTTTAAATTTCCACTGAGTTCTGCTGTTGTACGGAGATAAAAACATATTCCTATCCCCATATTGAACGAATATCGTATACTGAATAAATTAGCTTGTTTGTAATTTTGCACCTGCTACACTTTCATGAGAAGCGTATTTGCACAATTAAAATTTAATTGCAAAACAAAAGCGTACATTTTAAATTTAAAATAGAAAAAAACTGCAATTTACTGTATTGTTTGAACTGAATAAATTTAGTAAAATAGGCTATGCACTTTTAAAGAGGTGGGGTATTTATTTTACTTAGATATTAGGTTTCCTTTTAATGATGTTTATTTTATTAATAGCTTTATAAACCTAACAACAGTGATTTGTTATATACATTGTACACAAAATGTATGCACAGTAGTATTTCAGCATGGATTTGCTACAAGGTCATTCTTGTAGTATTTCTGTATCTGTATCTTGTTTAGTACTCTTTAAAAAGTGATTTCTGTGTAAAGATTGTGCACTTTATCTCCCTGAACATGTCACATTATAACTGCCCTTCAGCCAAATCCTCCATTGATTTATTCACTCTAGGATACTTTGGTTCAAACAGGAGACTGTTAATACATCTTCCTTCATACATCAATCACTTTATTAAAACAAACGTTAAATAATAAACATATTTACATGCAATCAAAATATATGACTCATCAAAATACACAATCATGAAAGATATCTCTAAGCCCGTTATTAAAAAAATGAGGCGTTTGTGTAGAGCCCATCTCTCCATCCAGAGTCCTTGCAGTCAGATGATGGTCAGTAAAAAGAACCTGCACTGGGATCTTTGGCAGCTGTGGTTTCCTCCAACAGTTTTCAGCCGTAGGCATATTTGTCTGTCACACCTTTATCATTCGGAGTCATCTGCCCACTCAGTTTCATTAAAAGCTTCACAATAAGGCCAGCCTGTGAGGAAATAATAAAAGAGATTACCATGGACATACCAGTATTTATTTTTAAAATATGTGCATTTAAAATTTTGGATTATAAATCCTGAAATACATTTTAATCCATTTCAGTACAATACTGGAGCAGTTACCTGTTTTGTGTGCACAATGAAATTCATTTTGTTGTCACCGCTGTGTATCTGGAAGTACTGGTCAGCATGTCCAAGCTGCCACATGAATGTGCCATACTCTAAACTGATGAGGAGGACCTGTGAGCGAAAACATTTCTTAATTTTAGAGACCAAAGAGATTTAAATTAAGACTAGAAAATGAAACCCAGATACAATAATCAGAAACAAGTATATCTGAATACCTTGGTCTCCATATTCATCAGATGCAGCCCCTTCGTGTTGACCCCGACATAGACACGGATGACTTTGTGGTTGCTGGCACTGGCCTTGGTGTAGACCTGCCCAGTGAAGAAAGCTGCTCCGTAGGTCGGGATGTCCCAGCAGTTCTGCAGAAAGAGTCGCTGCAGGTGGTGCATCTCTTTGCTCACCCCCTCACTGGTGCTCAGGGCCTGTTAGGGAAAAGCCTTCAGTTACCTCATGAAGCAGCAGGATTTTATTTAAAGGTAAAAACCAAACATGATTGTACTTTGTATTCATGAAGAATCCTGTTGGTCCAGTGGTACGCTTTGCTTTTCACTTTGGATATCGGCACAATGGATTTTAAATTTTCCTCACTGTTGAAAAAAAACAGAGAAAATACCTTTTTTTTTCCAACTGAAGCAGAATTTAAGAAGTTTTATTAGATCAGATATGAGTGTGGTATATACTATTTAAATGCATAATTTGAAAACAGTCCCTTACTTGAGGAATCCTTGCTTGTGCTTCTTGCTCTCATAGCTGCCGTAGATGATTTGCAGGAGGAGGCTGGCCAGTGTGATCAGCTTGCTATCTGGAGCAGGAAAGAATCCCTTCAGAAGGCAGTGACGGGCCTCATCAAACAGGATCAGGATGGCCAGTGGATCCTCCACCTGGGACACAATGGTAAGTGAGGATGGGTTCTCAGGGCCAGTCAGATTCCCATGTTTACTGTCAAACTGTCCATCTCTGACTCCTCTAACATACAGGCTGTAAACAGAAACCTTCATCTAACTGTGAGTTACCTTTTTCTCAATTTCAAGAGGCAGTCGGACGTCCCTGCGGAGGAAGAGCTGAGGTGTTTCCCTTTGTGGATCCAGAACAGTCAAGTCCGTCACAATCTCTGTCCAGATCCGCAGGTGCTGCAGAGGCTTGTGGTATGGCTTCAGCTGCAGGTCTGACACATAAAATGCATGTTTATTACAATTATTTAAGTATTTAAGTTACCAAATCAAAAAAAGCCACATTTGCTCAAACTTTTCTGAAGATGACAAAGCATGTCACCAAGTGCTGTATATGTTAATGGGAGTTTAATTTACGGAGGTTCTCTGAGCAGATCCAGATAGTGAAGTACTGCTGGGTCTCCTGAGACAGACGCATGCCCTCCATGATCTGCTGCACGGTCGTGTTGTTGCCGTGTTTTAGCTCTACAGACCGATATGAGCCGTCCATCCGATATATGCGCACCTTCTCATACTGAGGAACACACAAACACAAATATACATCATATACAAAATGGAGTGCAACACTGCTCAGTCCTTTGATATTGAAATCTGCCAGACACTTGGACAATGCTTGAGGAAACTGCACCACCTAGTGACCAGCAGACTTACTGCCACAGTAATGAGTACCTCAGTTATAGGTGTCCAAAAGTAACTCCACATTTCTTTACATTTCCCTTTAAGCACTTCTGCCTGCCCCACATAGGCCAATTTAACAGATACAAACACAGCCTGGAGGGGCACTGGAAATATTTTACATACATTATGTCCCTTAGTAACAGCAGCACAACAGGGGCATACCTGACTTAATCTTCCCTCTTGATTCAGTCATAAATGCATGTATGGACAAGTGTACACTTAAGGGTTTAGGTGTGGGTAGATATAGTAACAGACCTCATCTTTATAATAAATGGATATGTGCTGAAAAAGCTGTCATGATATAATAATTATGGCTAACTTAAAACTGTATAAAGATATCACCATAATGTGGCACACGGTACATGCTGCAGTGAAATCGGTCTATTCTCTAACTTAAATCATTTCCATCGCAGTTTGGTTTCCAGGAAAAGTAACAATAACAACAACAAATAGAGTAACTATGTGACTCACTGGTTTGCTGCTGGCTTGCTGCAGAAGTTTCACCGTCTCCTCCCATTCGTTCTGTTTGTTCTCCTCACACACTTGGAGAGGCGATCTCTTCTGCTGGTCCTCTATATGCTGTCACAGGGGGAATCAAAAGAGTTTACCGATTATTATTTACCACTTTAATAGCATTATGGGTTTAAATATGTGTATCATGATATACAATTGTCTTTTCTAAATTACCAATATAAAACCAGCATTACATAAGTCAGATTTATAATCACATTAATTCTTAATTTACATTCATCAAGTATTCAACTTCTCAAGCTACACATTACTAATCTGCATTGATACTGACAGCATGTCCACTTTTGAAGATATCTGTATTTTTATCGTATAGTTTACTGAAAGAAGAACACATTCAGTTTTTATTTGTGCAAATTTAAACAAAAATCAAATAATAGGCAACCATGTAACTATGTTTGCCAGTTCGTCTACATTTCTACAACAGATATAATGTTATTTGATGTATGTTGCTATCTGTTGCAGGTTACAATTAAAATTTTGCTTCTAATTGTCACAATGTAGCTGCAGAAAATATAGTAAAATAGAGAACTAGGACAAGTATTAAGATGACATCATTTTTCATACCCGGTCAATCTCAGGATGCTGCAGCAGGAGCTGCACTATCTCTGCATGGCCTCCTCTGGCAGCAAAGTGCAATGGTGAGCTGAGCTGACCATTCAGCAGGTTTGGATTACAGTTACCTTTCTCAAGCAACAGCTTAGATGCCTCAACTTTACCGTGCCTGAGGGGAAACACATAAAAGTCAAACTTAATCAGGCTTCATCATAAATAAGACACACCAAAGAAGTTTTGAATACTTCAGATTTTCTCGGGCTGTGAGACGAGCGTCAGACTCACCAGCAGGCATAGTGTATGGGAGCCCAGTGATCACTGTCCAGCTGCTTGACTGAGAAACCACTGTCCAGAAGCTTAGAGAGAAGCTCTGTGTCTCCTTCACAGGCACTGCGGTGGAGAGGGAAGTCGTCCACCCACTGCCGCTCCCTACGGACACAGGAGTTTGTGTTGAGAAGTTTCAAGTCAGTTTTATGGGGTGGAAACAAATGGATGGAAAAGAGTGGGTGAAGGGTTTAATTTAAGGCATCCACATCATTTTACTGCTGACTATTCAGGATGCCCCAAACAAGGAGAAACCAGACACATAGAGGAGCAGAAGTTGACAACAGATGATAGTAGTGAGAGTGTGGTTCATGCAGGAATACATCCTCACTTGTCTTCTGTCACACAGTTGGGGCCATGCTGCCATTTCTCCCTCTTGGGGATCTGGATCTTGGAGTAGTCTGGTGCTCCAAGCCCAAAGTATGGGTTGATGATAACTTTGTCCACCTGCAGACAAACAATGAGAAGCTGATTTATGTTTCAGTGGAAAGATAAACTGAAGTTTATGTAGCTATAAAGGGCAATTTTTACATAACCCAGAAGAGGTATTTCTACAAACACTTCTTTGTATAAGCGGTGTTATGATGAGGTCTCTCACCCGGTTGGTGTACTGCAGGTCAGAGCCATAGAGTGGATTCAAGATGCACATGTCTGCCTTCTCCAGGGACATCATCTTACTCTTGATCTCCAGAGCTGTGTAGCCCATGTGCAGACCCTCTTCACTCAGTTTGCCCTCACTGCTGTAGGCCGGGTTGCTGACGTTGGTCTTCACCCGCTCCACAGGTGCCGGCCTGAACAGTGCCGGGATGGCGTGAGGTACAGTGTGCTGCTCTGCTAACCATCTGTGGAGGGGAAAGAGCTAGAGCTAAAGCCTGTTTTACCCAAAAATGCATCATCCCAGAGTCTGCTGGGAAATTAAGGACTGTGTTTACAGACATAATCTCACTTGTCTAAGGCAAGGAGCATCTTGGAGGTGATGGAGCAGAAGTGAGTGCTGGTCTCACTGCACACCCGCATGATGTCCTGGAAGCAGTAAAAGCTGGGACTCCCGGGGTTGTGGACAGGCTTGCTGTTGTCTGTTCAGAAAGATTCATTAATCTACTGCATGTACAACTCAAACTGTTTACTACCAAATATGTGGAGTCGGTTTGGTAAGAGATATTTTTGCTCACCTTTAACACTGACTGGCACAACAAATAGCGAGGCCTCTTTCCCTTCATTGTCACCTTCAAGAGTAAATTTCTTCATGTGCACCACTCGCTTCCCTGCAAACCAAAACTGTGTTGAGATCAGTTTTTCTCAAGTTGATTAGATCATATCAGTCTTTGATTGCAATGCTCACAACTTGTTCAAAAATGTCTCAACCTCACCTATGAAGCCTTGGTTATTGGAGATCGGTCTGATCGTTTCATCAACATAATCCAATATGGATTTGGATTTGTCTCCTCCTGTTTTAATCTTTGTCGCCAGAAGGACTTTCTTTCTTTTTTTCTCCTTCCCCTCCAAAGGCACTTCTTTTAACAGGATCTTTACATGAAACAGGAAAACTGACAGTTAACAGCTCTGGACTTGTTGAACTGAGTAGATTTTTGCTGTCTGATCTGTAATGTGTTTTATTTTTATAATTCATACCACATTCATCTGTGTACAAATGCATACCTCATAGGATTTGGCTCTGTATTCCTTCGAGCTCAGGCTCACTTGACTCTTTGGACGAATGACAGCAACAAACACATCTTCAAGGCTGTCCTCGTTGCCCATTATGCCGTCTTTTCCTCAGACCCAACCAAACATCCTAGACAGGGGCCAGATGCTGTGCAGAGGCATGCCTGAAATAAAAATGATCACAGGTGAAACAAACATTATCGTAACTGAATCATTTCCACTCAGGTTAAAGTTGAGAAATCACTAATCTTTTAGTAGGAAATGATCTTTTAATCCCTTATACAACATTTAGACAGATCAAAACTTGCTACAGTCAAAATAAAATATTTAATTGTGTTTGTCATATTTCAAACAAAAATGTCAAACATTAGCTAGTCACACTTCTTAATTTTTTTTTGTTGTGTGTAATTTTGGGATTTGGGGCAAAACAAGTGAATCCACCTTAACTTCAGAAAATGTTTAAGATCAAAATGTTTGTTAATTCACTAAGACAATAATAGTCAGATTACACAGTAATGAGTTTGTGGCAGCCCTCTACCAAACTAGGATAGATAAATATGTAATTCACTATTTTTCTTAGCTAAAAGGGTTAATTAACTTATCTGTAATGTAACTTTTATGAACCAGCAAAACAACACGTACGGTTTTAATGCCTATCAAATATAACATATGCCTTGTATTCTTAACTTTTAAAGTAAATGCAAACCTCAGTGATAATAAAAACTGTAATAATGACACC